>JAQSNX010008630.1:0-16426 GCA_029532605.1 Oreochromis grahami
CTTAGACGTAATTACATATTAAGAGATTTCCAAAGGGAAGAAATTGAAAAAATAAGAATTGATTATATCACCTTCCCTATCCCCTAAAGCGAAAGAAGTCCAGTTTAAAATTTTGAATAAAATTTACCCGACACATAGACTCCTTGGTGATAGATTCAAAATAGAAACTGGTAATTGTGTATTTTGTGAAACAGAGGAGGAGGATTTGGACCATCTATTCTTTTTGTGCAATTTTATACAAATATTTTGGTTGGATTTTCATACCTGGCTTTATTCCAGTGGGATTCAAATTACCCCATTTACCTTAAATATGATAATGTTTGGAGTGTTTTGAAAGAAAAGAAAGCTAATTATGGTGTTAATGTGTTATTAATTTTGTGCAAGCAATTTATACATAAATGTCGTTTTTTTAAGACCAAACCAGCACTAGCTAACTGGAAAAACGACTTAAAACTGTTGGTTAAATCTTTGACTTTAGTAAAAAGAAAAAGGCTGCTCTTTTTGTTTCCTTTGTAAAAGATTTTGATTTAGTGAGTTAATCTATTAAATTATGTGACCCCATCTTTATATTTTCTTTTTTCCTATGTATGAAAGTTAATATGTAAGGAAAGCTGAATGTGTAATATATGGTGCATTTTGTTTGTATGTTATCTTTACTAATAAAGTTTAAAAAAAAAAACAAAAAAACACCTGCAGTCACATTTAGTGCCCCCTAGTGTCACTCTGTAATAACTGCAGGAAGAAGAAGGTCTAAATGTGAATGAAACCAGCACAGAGTCAGGAGCAGAGAGGTCCTTGAAGCTGCAGATCAGACTGTAAAGATGAATTGTTGAGGAGGAAGAAGCTGATGTGAAGTTTTCAGTGTCACAGCATGTTGTCAGTCAGAGCTGCTGTATAAATGTGGGAGAAGAAGGAAGGACGAGAGCAGCATTACTGCAGATCAGCCAGTAGAGGGCAGCGCTCTCTGAACTAACATCTGCTTCCACCATCTCACACATCAGCACTTTGATTGTTTATATTTTGTGCTCTAGATTGTTTTATGGTAACAGTGTGTTCATAATATACTGAGGATGAGGACCCACTCACCAACAAATAACTTTAGTCTGAGAGCTGAAGTTTGTCTTTCAGCTAAATCAGACTACTGATTAATTAATAAACAGATGTTTCTGTTATTGTAAATAAATAGTTGTTTCCTGAGTTTGAGCCTCTTCCCGTCTCTCGTTGCTCTTCAGTGTGTGAGTTCGGCTGTGACAGTGTGTCAGTAAACTCATCATGTTGGACATCATGTGTATCATAATCAGTGATTGTCTTTTTATTCTATCATTATTCTGTAGTGAACGCATAAATAATGACCGAGACGAGACTTATCATTACTTTGACTTACAGGTTGATCTGCTGACCTTAGGGAAAGTCAGAGGTCAAAGGGGTCTTTTCTATACATATATATATATTTTTTTTTAAAATCTTGGTACCCTACTTTCTAAATGTTGACCTTACACAGCACACCAGCAAGAATCATCATATCTAAGTTTTAATGCTTTTCTGCTGAAACACTTTGAGCTCCTCTTTGTGAAGCTGTCTCTGTGTTTGTAATGCTCAGTGTTTACTGATAAATACACCATTAAATATGCAGCACTGACCTTTAGAAACTGATCAGACAAGAGTTTCTGGTTTGGAGTGACACATTAATCCTTGTCTTAGTTTGTTACCTGTTTGGCTCCAGTGACACATTTCACTTTCACATCGACAGTTTGGATCACTGTGTCAGAGTCTGGGGTCTTCATCTGTGCTAAGTCTTCTTTTTATTGTTTGTTTGTTTTTGTGTCAGAGAACTCAACAGAGAAGAACCTGCATCTATGTTTGTAAAGAACTGTTCTTGGAGCAAGACTTGACTCGAACCTCTGAACTGTCTGTGACCCAATGTTTTGTGTATTATTTTTGTGGTTTGTTATTCTTTAGTGCTTAATATAGTTTGGTTTGGTGCCTCTGAGTTTTGTCGATGAATTTCCTCTTTTACTTTGAAGGTCTGTGTCTTATGTTGATGTTTCCTCTTTTGCGTCCACCTGGTCCGGTCACTTAATTTGTATCAGCTGTGTTCCCCCCATCTGGTCCTTGTTCCCCGTGTGTTTGCCTCTGTATTTATAGTGTGTGTCCTTCAGTGCTCATTGTCAGGTCGTACCACCGTTCCTGCCTGTGTGTTCTGTTCATGTGCCATTTTGAGTTTTGTACTTTGCCAGCAATAAAGCTGTGGTTCTTTAGAGTTCACTTCTGCCTCCACGAGTCCTGCACTTGGGTCTTTTTCCTGCCTGCCTACACACAGACCTTGACATGTGCTTTCAGTATTAAGTTAGCTACAAAATCAAAGATCATAACTTAACCTTACTGACCAATCAAATCTTAGGTAAAGATGACCACCTAAATAACTGAACATTTTATCTAATAATTCTTTTTAAAAAAGTAAGTATAAACTAATTTTGGAGGTGTTTGATTGATTCTGAGGTTTAGACTCATCTGGTTTGTTCTGCACACAGTCAATCAGAGCCAGAGAGCTCACTTTTTCTACTTTCAAATTAAAATCTTGTAGTGCTGAAGGGCAGAGGGCATTAGGCTCATGGTTCATGCTGGTGTTCATGTGTAGAGTTACAGTGTTATAACACTTATTGTTCATTTGTAATGTGAATTGTACCCGTTTGTGTGATATTGAGTGAGGCTAACAATGTCCACCATGACTGAGACAGCTGTGCCAGTTGATGAGTTCTGGTCAGAAATACTGAGTCACTGAGAGTCAAGTAGTGTTGCATAATGAACGTGTGCTACTGAGTATGTGTCTGTTAACCCAAGAACTCGTGAAAAAAGTAGGTTTTGAATTTTAGTTCATGACAGATTTCTGACAATTTGTGCAAATTTAAGCAACAATTTGATGATAAAACACATGATGTTACATTAGACTGCTGGGCTGCTTCCTGTGAGATGCAGAGAGTAACAGGAAGCTCGTTTTGCTTGTTGATTTTCAGAGTAATGAGTAATGGCTCTTCAGGAGATCAGTGTGATCTTCACACACAGACCCTTGGCCTTCTCTGCTGCTGTGCTGCTTCTAACACTCGTCCTCTGCAGAGGTGAGCAAAAACTGCTGAGCATTTAAATTCATCTGTGTTCAATTTTGGTTGTTTTGTTTAAACGTTTAAAAATTGATTCTCAACATCACAATTGTTGGAAACTAGCCAGATCGACCAGGAGGACAATATAGAGTTATGAATGAGTACAACAGACTTGATGCTTCATTCATTCCTGTGTTTCACAGTTCTGATGTTGTATAAAGCTGTGAGTGTGTCTGCTCCTCTGTCTCCTCAACAGGATCATTTGTAGTGGATGTGACACAGAGCTCCTATCAGGCAGAGGAGAACCACAACATCACACTGGAGTGGACGTTCACCACCAAACCAGACACGTCCATCCCAGCACTGAAGATCCTCTGTTACATGAATACTGATCATAAACACATAACTCTGTATTTTCTCCTTGATGGTGTTGAGTTCTCAGAGTTTGAGGATGAAGAGTTTTCAGGACGAGTCCAGAGTGACAAAGACGCCCTCAGAGAAGGACGAATCAGACTCCAGCTGTCCAGACTCAGGACTGATGACTCGGGTCTGTACCTGTGTGAGGTGGACACAGGTTATGGCCACGGCTCCAACAGCTGCAGAGTCACCGTCTCTGGTAAGAGGATTCATTTATACACATGTGATCACTGTGAGCTGTTAAACTGGATAAAAAAACCATATGCTCTCTTAAGCTAGTTTGATGGATTTTCCGATACCAGAAAAAAAAGTCACCAGAAATATTGTGTAGTTAGAAAATGACATCCATAAACTGCATCACACAGACACACACCTGCTAATCAGTGCTGAGTGCAGTAACAGACGTGTAAGAAACAAACCACAGAGATGATATGAAGGTAAAAGTATCCATGGAGACCAACTCTGGTTCATGTAGAAGACTGTAAACATGATCATTTCTGCTTTAAGTTGGACTTTTTAACACAAGAGTCTTTGTGGCTTACACACACGTGAGGCGAATTCTTCATGGAGCTGCTGGTCCAGGTAACATCCCTGAAGGAGGCCTCAGAGTCTGAGTCGACCACACCACAGAAATCCACAGTGTCCAACCTAGCAATAAAACTGTGTACAGAGCTGAGAGCAGCTTAAATCACTGCTACATTATATTAACTTTAAGTTAATACAAACTATTTTTTAAAATATATTTTATTTTACTTTATTTCAGAATCAAAGCCTGAGAAGGATGAAACATCTCAGCAACCTGGAAGTCTCCAACCACCAAATCTGAATGACGAGACCAAACGTAAAAATAAAGTATTTATAGTTTACAAAATCATTCATTCATTAAATTGTTTATATACAGTACAGTCAGGAGATATGGGCCAAATCTGGGAACTGTGTTAATTTACCAGAACAGAAAACACTCCCATCCAGTTTCCTTTGGTCATTCTTACTATTCGGTGCCATTTGAGTCCTAATGACATAATATGGTATATTTAGTGTAAAACTTGTCTAATGCTTATTTCTAAACCATTTTCTTGTATGTTTAACCCCCCTCTACCATAGAACACATTAATATATACACAGGATAAATACATTAAAAGTAAATTACTTTTATTTTAGCACAAGTCACTAAAGTACTATGTCCCCAGTCATGCTTGCTCGACTTCAGTTACAAATATAACTTAAAAAAAAAAAAAATCTAGATTTTTCATCATTTCTGGATTGGCTTATTTCTAATGTTCCTCATCAAATGTTCTTTTTTATTATTAATGCATGTTTAATACTCAAAATCTTTAAAAAATGTTGTGTCCCTGAATCAACTGTCACCCCTGTTACTCTGATAAGAATTCCATAGAACACATCACCTGATTATTCTTTTAGTCACATGACACTCCCGGATGTAACATATTTTGGAGGGAAAACTTTCAAGAAGAAGACGAGTAAGTACCACTCTTTAATCAACCCTTTTTTCAATGTTTTAGCAAGATTTTGTAATGTGGCAAAGCATAACACGTCCAACCTGTTACGCTTATTAATAGTGGAAACAATTTTTTTTTTTTATAATTTTTATAATATGGCTAATAAACATGTTAAAAATGGTTCTTAGTGGTCACCATGTACTAGCTTGTTGTTCATCATACTAGTAGTAATGGCCAAGTTTAGCATAAAATCTCCCCCCTGTTACCGTCACCACTGTTATTGCTATGCACTGTAACAGGGGGGACACATGGTAACAGGGGGGACGTAAGATGATAGAAGTTTAGTGTTTAGGGTTATTTATACAAGTGTGTATTGGTAATTATTAGGGATGCACCGATACCGATACTGGTATCGGGTATCGGTGCCGATACTGTAAAATGTGTGCGTACTCGTACTCGTAAAAGTTAACCGATACCATGAACCGATACTCATAATTCCCATGGACTTAAACGCCACGGTAACATAAGGTGTTCACAGTTGATGTTATGTGATGTAACTCTACCCTGAATATAATTTGCCCTGTAACATGTCGCAAGGTAAATACAGGTAATTAGAGCAATCAAACTGTTACGTTAATCATAAAAGTATTATTTTATGGTATGTAACTCTGAAGGGAGTTAAAATATTTTTCAGAGTTCTAATTTTCTGGAGGCCTGTGAAGGTAGCATAAAACGGGACCTTGCATGGGGAGATGCATGAGGTTAGCTGAACCAAAGTGGGAGACTTTCCTGTTTCATATTGTCGCGGGTCAGAATTATTTGGGTTTGTTTGACAGCTACGTTCTGTTGTTCCAGGCGGCAGCATTACGGTTGCCATGGTTACAGGGTGACGCGCTCTCTCTCTGCTGTTTTCTGGGTGAGAGAGCGCTTTTTTGTTGTTGTTGTTGTTGTGCTAAGCTAAAAGGCAGAATGCTACAGGCATAGCTTAAAGCATGTAGCCTGATGGGCAGTGTAGTCCGTGCTGCAGGGAGAATGGACTGCCACACCCGTTATGTGTCTGTGAGCAAGGGAGGGAGAGAAAGGAAAAGTCCGAGCTGTCACGGAGCAAAAACGGGAGCTGGAAGCATGTAAATATAATAATAACCACTGCAGCCAAGAAGAGTGCCTGACGAGCCCATTTGTAAGTAAGCTATTAAGACTCAACTGTACACTGTGTTCGTGTTTTCCTCCGGAAAAAATAAGTTCCGTTGGAGAAGCCTTTCAACGCGTCTCTCTGTCTCCCGCAAGCAAAGTTGACCCAGACAACAAAGTAAAGCTAGTTTTCGGCTACCAGCCCCACACAAACCCACCGTATTAGCCAGAGGTCCCTTTACTACGGTTCAGAGCCGCGGACCTTCAGTAACAGTAATAAATCACAGCAATAGTACATTCATGTAGTTGTAAACAGCATGATAATATATTAAGTATTCCAAAGTATTCAGAATACGGAATACGTTACAGAATACATTTTGGGGCATGTATTCAGTATTCTGTAGTGGAATACATTTTAAAAGTAACCTTCCCAACACTGTATATTAGTGAGTCACTTACCAAAAGGTGATAACATAAGTTGGGTTGTTTAATATAATTTGAAAGGGAATTATGTCATTTATACAGTGTATTTAATTTGGTTAAGGAATTGGAATATCATTTGAGTTTAAAAAGGGATGTGTTGTACAGTATTTGTCTCTGCCCTTACGTTCAGTAAATGTTTCGTTTGTGTTAAAGAGTTGTCTGGGGTCGTTTCTTTACTACTGGTTAAGTTTAACTTGTGTGTGGTAGAAGTATCGGTTTTTGTACTCGGTATCGGCAAGTACTCAGATCCAAGTATCGGTATCGGATCGGTTTGAAAAAATTGGTATCGTTGCATCCCTAGTAATTATTATTAACCTGTATATATATACTTTTAGAAGATTTTGAATAGTATACATTTTTCAGGGAATGGCACCAATGTCTGCTGCGGAGAAGCAGCGGCACTACCGAGCACGTTGTGATGCTGACCCTGAGAGAAGACAGATATATCTCAATAAAGAGAAAGAGAAGTGGAGAAAGGACAGAGAGGAAGGGAAAAAAAAGAAAGTGGCAGATCTCAGTGAACGACAGAAGAGAGCACAGAGAAAGCAGTGGCGAGAAAGGAAAAGAAAGCAGAGGGCTAGTGCCCTAACCTGCCTTTGCCAGGCAGACAAAGGTGTACTGGACTGTGAATGCTATGGCCTGAAGGAGATAAGCCTTAGTCAAGAGGCAAGTCCACATTGCACTGAGGGACCAACCCGGCCTGAGAACATCACAAAAGATCATATTGGTCAGTGGTGCATTATCAACTACGATGGTGAACCCTACCCAGGAATCATTCTGGAGGTTGAAGAGGATGTTAAAGTGAAATGCATGCACAAGAACGGGACCAACAAGTTCCACTGGCCAAGTCCACGTGAGGACATAACCTGGTATAGGGATGACCAGGTTGTGTGTCTGATGAAAGAACCAACACCTTTGAATAAGAGGTCAGTTCAGCTGGAGAGGAAAGTGTGGGATTTCCTTGAAAAAAACTGGAGTTGCTGGTCTATTGCATAGGTAAAGGTGTGAGAAAAATGTTCATTATGTTGGGTGTACAGTGAAAATTTGCTTGTTTAATGTGGACATGTATCTACCTGTGTTGGTTGGACGGGCATGGTGAAGGTGTTCAAAGTTTCTTTAAGGTGGTATTTTTTGTCACTGATGTTATGTCCACCCTGTTTCTCCTCTGTCCACCCTGTTACCCTTGTGTTTCTCTTGTTAATTAAATCAAATCAACAAACATAATGCATGTCTCTTTGGTTATTGGGAGGGAATGAATCAGCAAAATTAAGTTACTTAAAAATGGAGCCAATTTTTTTTTATATTCCCTTTGAATCTAAAAACAATCTTTTGAAATTACACTGTGTCTTAAAACTGAACCTGTCTTCTTTCAATATAATGCTTGTTTAAAATACTTCCTTGAAATTTCCTTGCAGATTTTAAAAAGGGACATTGTAGCTTTTAGAAAATGTAAATATTACTATAACTGTGTATTCAAAACAGTTATTAATAGAAAATTGAATGTCCTGTAACAGGGTGGACATTTGGCACGGGTAAAGACTTTGATTTTAAAAAATATTATAATATAATATCCTTAGCTGGACCAATACATTTTTCGTATAGGTTGAAAATCCCTCTTTTAGATGAAATGTTAAAATAATTCAAAATTTTGTATTTTTTGATGAAGAGTGATCACACTGAAATGGCACCGAATAGTAGGAATGACCTAGAAATGGATTTAGTTCAGTCTCAGACTAAAAGGAGTCCAAGACTAGGCTCGTTCTATAGAAGTGAAACTGAGTCTGTGTAGTGTTGGGTAATGGTTGGTAGGTAATGAAACATCAGGCTAACAATACAAACAGTTTTCATCTTTGAAAATCTGGAAAACAACAAAGTAAAATCCTCCCATAAACCTGCAGCTCTTCCAGGTAAACATACTGAGGTTCTGATTCAAAATGTCAAATATCAGTTTTATCCAGTTCTGGGTTTTGGGGGTTCAAGTCTTTCCTGGCTATCATTAGGCAAAAGGCCCGATGTAACCTGGAGGTCACCAGACTGTAAGTGGAGATAAATTAAATTCTCTGTGCATCAGAAACATGTAAATAAAGTCTGGCGTTCACCTCTCAGAGTAATACTGGTTATTTAATGGTTAATTCCACTTCCTGTCTTTAAAATGTTCTTGTTTACATTATTAACTGAATTATGTTTTTACTGTTTTTGTAACTGTGGATTTTCTTTGTAGGCCAGAGAAGAATCGTCATAGCTGTATTCTTCTGTATCTCTGTGTTCCCGTGGGGATTCATGCTTTATCAGAATTGTAGAGTGATAGGGTTGTAGCTTAAACCTATTCGCTGGAACGTTAAAGGCAATGTGATTACACAGCAAGCAAGACACGAAGTAGGCAAAGTTCTTTGTGTTACTCATGCATGAGGGAGGCCTGCCTGGAGCCAAGTGTTATTCCACCTACTTGACCTCCATCAGACTCTCAGCCAGGCTCCCCACTCCTTTTATTGAGGTTACTTGAATATGCATAGGCTCATTAACATATAACGGTACACATGTGAACAAGGAATACCCTGCCTGTGGTTTTGTAAGTGCGTGTGTGTGTGTGTGTGTGTGTGTGTGTGTGTGTGTGTGTGTGTGTGTGTGTGTGTGTGTGTGTGTGTGAGCTGCTGACCAAAAGGGTCATAAAGCAGGAACAACATCCTAGGTCATAAAGAGGGTAACCTCCCCACACCCAATCTATGGTTCACCCTAGATAACACAGTGAAGCCATACAAAGGGCAGGAAGTTTTACCACATCAAAAGAAGCAGATCTTCCAGATAGGATGTATCTGCAATAAAACACTACAGCCCCTCACCCAGAACCTCGAGAATCTGAGGAGGGGAGAACAAAAGAATTCCTTTCAACATACAGTTAAAGTACAAATGGTAAGAATAAAAATGACAAACATTTAACAATTCATTCTAACATAGAGAACACGTAAGTCTGTGATTTTCTTGTAAGAGCTGTAAATGTACATTTAACATTTAACAGATTTTTACAGTATGTGTCAGAATCATTTGCTCAGTCATAGTTTAAAAGTTTCTTAAACTTGTCATGTTCAGTATAATTCAATGAATCTTTCAATTTTCTTTCAACTTTAAACAGAGGAGGACTTCCTCACGCAAAAACACAAGGTCTTCATGAAGACGTTCTCAGAAAATGGACCTCGTTCAGGTTCATGACTGTTAGCATCTCATCTCAGACTGTGAATAGAAACTCTCCATAAGATCCTGATGATAAACCAGATTTGAAGTTTCCCGTTTTGATGCTGTTCAGTAAGTTGGTGCTGAGAACCAACGCAGGGAAAAACAACAACTTAAACAACAGAGAAAACATTTAAATTCAGGGCTTCAGTCCAATATCGATATCTTTCATCTCATTCTGAGATAAGCCAGCTGGATTGAGTTGAACAAGATTTCCAAAACATTAAAGAATCTGTGATTTGTATGTATTTTAAATGTGTTAAAAAATAATGCTATGTAAGCTGAATGGAGGAGTAGATGAGGTGGACAGCACAATGAAAAATGTACACATTTTCCCACTGTGGTGGAAGTGTGGTGTTTGGCCTGCTGCAGATTAGGGGTGACACAGTGAGCTCACAGGGCGGAGGTGGGAAAGAGCAGGTGTGCTGGATCGATGAATGGAAACTCTTTTTTGACGTCATTTGGTGAGACGGAGCAGGAGAGTGACAGTCAGAGTAGTGCCTGCGTCCTGGACAGAAGCCCGAAGCCATATTAATCACTACTGTCAATAAAAGCACAAAAACAGCAAAGCTGAAGTGTCCATCCTTGTTACACCCACATTCTCAGTGGAGGTTTTAGTGACGTCATCACACCTGTCAAAACTCTGATTTCTAACAAATAGCATTAGTGCAGATCAGCCAGTAGATGGCAGCATCCTGTTAAATCTACCTGCATGAGTTTACAGTATGATAATAATAGGTGAACTGTCTGTACAGTTGTTGTATTGTTTGAGTTTAGTATCAGGTAATTATGATGACAAATAGGAACCAGTTGCCTTATCTGCATGAACTTGGCCACCAAAACCACTTCAGGTGTTTGATGCATAATAACTTTGACATTTTTAATCACTTGTTGTGCTGCTATTTTTAAATGTGTGTGTGTTTGTTTTTTTGGTGGTGTTGAAGATTGTACAAAGACAAAATATTAAATGTTTGTTCACACAGTACAGTTTATAGTCATGGTTAAGCTGGAAACAAGACAGTAACAGGCTCTGTGCTCCACTGGGTCAACTCACTCTGATCTGCCCTGAGGGCCACATTATTTTTTTTATATATTGACTTGATTTTATATATATATATATATATATATATGTAACTAACCATATAAATGTAATGATGATGATTATCATTAAAGTTTTTTTCATGTGAGCTTGTGATGATGGAACACGTGTTTCTTTTTATCTGTGCCTGCTGAAAGGAAAAAAAGTTTTTTTAAGTTAATTGTACTGTTTTAGCACATCATCATAAATGAGAATAAAACAAGTTAATCTTTAAGTGTTTATTTCTGTAGGACACAACATGACTAAATCTAATTTAGAAAAATCCACAAAGCTTGGCATGGTGAGATGGCAGATCGCAACACAGACAGAGAAAAACACAGGGCTTAAATACCGTATTTTCACGACCATAAGGCGCACTTATGGACGTAGTAGAGAACACCATGAGAACGCTAAAGGGTGAAGTGTGGGCGTTGACTGTACCGGTATATACGATCACACACACCTGTATAAAAGAACACGTATGTGCGTTATGCAGAACATCGTTGTTTTAACAACCCTGAAAATGGCAAAGAGACACGCTTACGAAGCACAGTTTAAACTGAAGGCCATCAGCTACGCGGAGGAACATGGAAATCGAGCAGCCGCGAGAGAATTTAAGATTAACAAATAGATGGTTCGCAAGTGTAGGAAGCTAGAAAACAAGCTCCGGCAGGTCAAGAAAATGCAGCTGAGTTTCCGCGGACATAAGGCGAGGTGGCCCGAGTTGGAGGAAAGACTCGAGCGGTGGATCATCGAGCAAAGAACGAGTGGGAGAAGCGTTTCGATGGTCACCATTCGGCTAAAAGCAGTTTCACTAGCAGAAGAAATGAAAATTGAACATTTCCAAGGAGGCCCGTCTTGGTGCTTTCGTTTTATGAAACAGTGCCATTGTTCCATCCAGACCAGGAGGAAGCAACAACTAGAGCAGCAACTTCCAGCGGATTATAATGAAAAGCTGGCCATCTTCCGCTCCTACTGCAGCAAACACATCGGCGACAAAAACATCCAGCCCAGCCACATCACAAACATGGACGAGGTACCGCTCACTTTCGACATCCCGGTGAGTCACACTGTGGAGAAGAAGGGGACCAGCACGGTAGCGATACGCACAACAGGGCACGAAAAGTCTTCTTTTACTGTTGTGCTGCCATGCTAATGTACAGAAACTGCCGCCTATGGTGATTTTTAAGCGAAAGACTTTGCCTAAAGAGAAGTTTCCAGCAGGAATAATCATTAAGGCAAATGAAAAGGGCTGGATGGATGAGGAAATGATGAAAGAGTGGCTGAGGGAGGTGTATGTAAGGAGACCAGGTGGTTTTTTCCACGCATCACCATCGCTCTTAATCTGTGACTCTATGCGTGCCCATCTCACAGCCGATGTGAAAAAACTAGTGAAACAAATGAACTGTGAGCTTGCTGTCACTCCGGGAGGCCTGACAAAGGAACTCCAACCGCTGGACATCGGTGTGAACCGCCCGTTCAAAGTTAGGCTGCGTGCGGCGTGGGAGCGATGGATGACCGATGGAGACCACAGTTTCACCAAGAATGGAAGGCAGCGCCGGGCGAGTTACGCCACAATTTGCTTTGGATTGTAGATGCTTGGGTAACATGTCTGCTGGCACTGTTGTTCGAGCTTTCGCAAAAGCCAGCATCATTTCCGAGGAGCCACACGGTACGGAACGTGACTCTGACAGTGAAGAAAGTGAACCTGGCATGTCTGATGGCGATTTAGCACAGCTGTTCAATTCAGACACAGAGGATGAGGACTTCGATGGGTTTGATTGATGACGATTACGGGAATAAAAATGTGAGTACCAAACTCAATTTTGCTCCTGCTTTATTTTTAAATACGCATACTTGTATGCGCCCTATAATCAGGTGCTCCCATGTGTGTGTTAAATACAGTAACCGCACACATAACTGAGACTGCGCCTTTTAGTACGGTGCGTCTTATGGTCGTGAAAATACGGTACACAGAGGGTGCAATCAGTGAGTGAGAGACAAGAGGGAAAAAGAGCTGGGGCAAATCAGGGCTAACGAGACAGGGGAAGCAAAACCTGATACATTAACATGAGAATGTGGCTGTGTCCAAATTCAGGGGAAGGATGCTTAATAGGCCACATTTGGATGCAATGACGTCACAGCATCGCAATGAAGGCTGTCTGAATTCAAAGAGTACTCAAAATGTGGCAACAAATGCATCCTAATTTTCCATGAATTTTAAGGATGGGTCTGATGTATCCTTCATGTCCTACCATATCCCAGGATTAATTGCGGGTCATACAGGAGATTAGTTTCTGATAATGATGGTGGTCGAAGCAGGAGAGGAAAACGGGCCGCTGTGGCGTGGAGGAACAAGAATAAATCATTTTACACATCATAATCATATGAGTACGGTTCTATTAACCGTACTCATTATTATATTAACCGTTAACTCATGCTGTACAGCAGCGGTCCCCAACCTTTTTTGTGCCACAGACCGGTTTATGTCAGACACAGAGCGGCCTTTAAGGTGTCGCGGATAAATACAACTACATAAAATGATCCGACCAGGACAAAAACTATTTTGTAAATATAATAATAATAGTGAATGTACTGTGTAATTGTGGAACTCCTGAAAATGCGCCAACATTGAGAGTAACATCCTCCTCTCTTGATGCACTCTGGTCGTGATGGTAACGTGTAAAAATTTATTTCAAAATAAGACACACAACTACAACAAGGGAAAGACAGGGAAACCGAGTGAACGATAAAACCCCTGAAAACCATAAATGTCACACCGGAGCCTTAACTCTCATGGCCCGGTACCAAACGACTCACGGACCGCTGCTGTACAGAACCTGTGATGTCCAGACAGTGTTCCTCTGGTGTTCTGCTGTGAAAACTTTTGGGTTTAGGGATTAACATAGTTACCATGGTTTCCTTTCTTCTCTTATTTGTTGTGTGTGATCAGGACAATTCTGGAGAAGATGGGCCTGCAGGGGAAAGTCACCCCCTTGCAGGCCAATAACTACGGATAACTACAAAGTACGTATGTGTGTTATCAAGAAGATAATTCTTAAGAACACAAGTTAATAAATGTGCAATTACTAAGAGTTATTCTGTTGTTTTTATTTGTCTACTGTCATTTTTGATTTCCTCTGCCTTTATGATTACAAATATCCAAGCTCAGGAGAGGGGGTCAGTGGGAAGCCCTCTGCTGCCACTTAGCCCTGGTTTGCCCTCATGGATGAGGTGATAGGACAGAGGCCTTCCATTACGCCTCCTGTCCTAATTTCCTCTCTCCCTGAGGACACTCCAGGGCCAAGCGCAGCAGTGGGTGAACAAAACGACAGCGATGAGGAAGAAAGTGAGCTACCCACAACAGGGAGAAAGAGGCGAGGGATAGTGATGATAAGCTGCTAGACCTCATCAGAGAGGACATGAGGCAGCAGAGAGGCTGAGGAGAGGAGAGCAGGAAGAGGATGGACAGACTGTTTTCACTTCTAGAAAGATTAGTTCCTAAATGAGTTATGCATTAAGAAATGTATTTATTTGGATAAATTTGTTATGTTGTTATATGTGTTGCATTAGTGTAAAGGTTTTATGTTATTAAATTATTGGGGCGATCGTGACTCAAGAGTTGGGAGTTCGCCTTGTAATCGGAAGGTTGCCGGTTCGAGGCTTGGACAGTCTCGGTCGTTGTGTCCTTGGGCAAGACACTTCACCTACTGCCTACTGGTGTTGGCCAGAAGGGCCGATGGCGCGATATGGCAGCCTCACTTCTGTCAGTCTGCCCCAGGGCAGCTGTGGCTACAACTGTAGCTTGTGTCCACCAGTGTGTGAATGTGAGAGTGAATGAATAGTGGCATTGTAAAGTGCTTTGGGTGCCTTGAAAAGTGCTATATAAAATCCAATCCATTATTATTATTTTTATTATTAATAAATTAATTAAAACAAACAGTAATTATAAGTGAACTCAATTACAGTGACAGGTATTTGTAACATATATGAACATAATGCTAACTTTGAACAATATTACATGGATATTTATTTGATAGCAATAAAGTAAATTACAATAACATTTAACAAGAATGTTTCAAATACACACACAAATAGTATGTAAAGATGAAAAAAAAAACAATATTTACAGTTGTTCACACAGGATTAACCTGAGTGACCTGTTCCTGGACCGTTTCTTTAACAACTGTAATAGATTACGGGAAGTCTCTGGCAGTGTTGCTGAATCTGCCCGAACAAGATCAGATGTGGACGGGGTGCTACAACTGAGACCTGCGGTTTGTCTTTTCTGGTCGACAGATGGAGAATCACACAGGGTGGTCTGCAAAGAGAGCTTTAGGATGCTTCCTCCCACTGTCCACTGCATCCTCCATCCACGGGGTTTGCAGGGCTGGCTCAATCAACGGCTGCCACACCACTAAGATGTTTTCAGAAAAGGCAAGCAGGAGATGTTGGATGCTATATTATTAGAATAAATACTTGTAACTCTGTAGCAGACAACAGTTTGATAAAGTGCTACGTAAAAGAAACCAAAAGATTAGATTCTATAAGTTTCAATGACCTTTAGTTTATACATTTTATATAATACAGTACATGTGTATTAATGGCTGGTGTTGTGCCAAGAAATGATCATCTGCCAAAAACTGATTGCTCGTATTGCTCGTAACTGCTATGAATAACTTGTTGATCTATAATACGTGAAATATATGTCAAATGTATCCCTTGTGAATGATATCAAGTCACCTTGAGCCACAAACAACATTCCTGTAACAAGGTAGAAGCTGCAATCAGTTTTTGGCAGTGAATTTTAAATGTCCTTTATTTATCCATTTAAAAAAATGTTGTTGGCAATGAAAATTTACTTTTTATGAGTAATCTGGTCAAGAGGACAGCAGACAGCGCAACAAATATATCAACAGTTCTGTAAACATGCTTTAAGTGGACAAAAAAGATCAGACTGGTTATAATGTAGGCACAATAACACAGAGTTATGAAGACACATGAAAACAGCCAATAACTACGGATAACTACAAAGTACGTATGTGTGTTATCAAGAAGATAATTCTTAAGAACACAAGTTAATAAATGTGCAATTACTAAGAGGGGTGAACAAAACGACAGCGATGAGGAAGAAAGTGAGCTACCCACAACAGGGAGAAAGAGGCGAGGATAGTGATGATAAGCTGCTAGACCTCATCAGAGAGGACATGAGGCAGCAGAGAGGCTGAGGAGAGGAGAGCAGGAAGAGGATGGACAGACTGTTTTCACTTCTAGAAAGATTAGTTCCTAAATGAGTTATGCATTAAAGAAAATGTATTTATTTGGATAAATTTGTTATGTTGTTATATGTGTTGCATTAGTGTAAAGGTTTTATGTTATTAAATTATTGGGGCGATCGTGACTCAAGAGTTGGGAGTTCGCCTTGTAATCGGGAAGGTTGCCGGTTCGAGGCTTGGACAGTCTCGGTCGTTGTGTCCTTGGGCAAGACACTTCACCTACTGCCTACTGGTGTTGGCCAGAAGGGCCGATGG
>JAQSNX010008631.1:0-14361 GCA_029532605.1 Oreochromis grahami
TGTTTCTGTCTCTGTGTCCTCAGTTTCCCAGCATGCCTCGGCTCTGGAGGTGTATGAGGGGGTGGAGTCTGTCCTGTTGACCTGTCAGGACAGTTCTGTACCTGCACGTCCCACTCTGATGTGGACACGCCACGACCTCAATCCTCCAACCGTCCACCAGCGTAGCCAGGCAGGTGATAAACTGACAGATCAAAACCAGCGTTACAGAGACCGAACGTCCGTGAAGATGGACTCTCTGCAGACCGGAGACTTCAGCCTCACTCTGAGGAACCCCATCATCTCTGACAGCGGCACCTACACCTGCACCATCACTGCTTTTGGAAACACACGGACACTGAGTACAGTAGAGCTGCAGGTCAAAGGTCAGCAGCACACTACAGTACTTAGTTATATCAGTCTTTGCTACATTAGTTTGTCTAAAGTTACAGCTCGTGTTTTCAGACAGATAACTAACAACTGTAAAACATGAAAATGTGAATTTGTTTGATTTATTCGGTGAACACTAAAAGTCAACAAACAACTTAAAATATTCTTTTAACACAGAGTGAAGATAAGAGGCTTTATACGCGTGTAAAGATCCTACAGTATTAGCTAGAAAACAAAAAATCAGATGATTCCCTCTGAGCAGCACTTGGTGACAGTGGGAAGGAAGAACTCCCATTTATTGTCAAGCAACCACCAACAGAACCAATATCAGGGAGGGACAGACTGAGGGGAAAGGGAAGAGAAAAAGGAGACCACAGAGAGATTTAATTACATAAGGAGAGTGCATGAACACATAGTGAGTGAAAAAAGTAAGTAATAGGACCAGAAGAGCAAAGCGCATCAAAATAAAGAATTTTATTCTTCAATAATGAATTGTGCAATAAAAATATGCATTAGCAAGTTCATTTTTGAATTCATTCTTAAATTATTTATTTATTTAATAACAACATTACTAAAGTTATTATTATTATTATTATTTAAAATAAAAACAGGATTTTAAATAATTTTAAATTATTAATCAAATAAATACTTTAAATACAAAATGGATTTCACAACAAATGATTTAAACTGTCAATTAAAACCTAATTTCATGGCAGCATAAATAAAGGAGGGTTCAGGGTCATCCAGCCATGACTACACTGTGTGCATAATTATTAGGCAATTGTTTTGAATTTTGACCCCATCATTATTTCTGTGCATATTTTCCACCTTCAAGCTACATAAATGGAGTGCTGGTTGGATTTAAACATCAGGTAACTTGTATTTGGCTCTTGGGTGACGGTTTCCTCGTGGCTGCGTGCAGCAGGGCTAGGGGAGGGTCTGTGCTGACGGACGTGGGTTACTGACCTGGTAGCCTGGCTGCCCCTGGGTGGGTCCGGGATGGGCGTGAGGTTCTGGGGCGTTCTGTCTCTGGCTGGGGCCCTGGCCGGGCCTCAGGGGCCTGGGTCCTGGTTGGTGTGTTGCCGGGGTTGTGGGGGGGGGGTGTATGGGGGCCCGGTCCTGGCGCAAGGTGCCGCCGGTGCATCGAGCCACCTGGGGGGCTCTTCAACTGGTGGGGGAGGTTGTCACATCTTGCAGGAGCTTTCCGCTCTTCGGGAACTCTCTCTGCAGGAGGGGAGATACAGGAGAGGTGGAGGAAGATCTCAGCCTGGGCGTCTATTGTCTTGTGTAGTCTGGAAGATGAGTGGATGATGGGGTGGGTGTAGTTTTCTCTGTGGTGGGGTCAGGTGGACTGTCCCGGGCTCTGTGGGGCCGGGCGGCGCTGCTGCACTGGGCCCCGGTCCGGATGGGCCTGGGCCCCCCCTTTCCCTGGCGGGTTGCAGAGTATGGGGGTGCCTACTGGGGTCAGCGGGGGAGCTGGCCCCAGGGAGGGGTCACTGACCCTCCCTTCCTCCCTCCCCATCTCCAGCTGCCTCCCTCTTCTCGCTCCACCACAGTCACCCACACATGCAGGGCCTTGGGGTAGGGGTGTGTCACCAGGGTGCAGGGGAGGCACCCCCTCTGTCCCCTTCTGGCTGCCTCTGCCTCAATTTTATCCCACAACTTAGACATTCACATTACTCACACTCTCATTACACATACATATAGGATCTTGGGGGTGGGCACGCCACACAGAATCCAAATTACCATCAGGGTGTACACCTCACCCCTGGCGTCGCTGCCCACCTCTCAATTTTAAATACACGTAGACATTGAGGGCTAGCAGGAGGGGCTATGCGCTTACCTGCTGCTCTGGCAGGTAGCTCCATGCCCTCCTGGGTTTTAAATGCACCTTAGAACACACATACATCAACACTACATATGAGCGGGTGGAGGGAGGTTTGGAGTCTTCACACACCCCCGTTCTCTGCGGCCTGCTGGAGTGGGGGGG
This sequence comes from Oreochromis grahami, assembly GCA_029532605.1. Lineage (NCBI taxonomy): Eukaryota > Metazoa > Chordata > Actinopteri > Cichliformes > Cichlidae > Oreochromis > Oreochromis grahami. The sequence goes on from JAQSNX010008631.1 coordinate 2,357, forward strand.
CTAGGAGGAGGAGTTGGCCGTCCGACTGGGGTCTGGAATGTGGGGCCTCCCTGCTGCTGTGGAGTCGGGCGGCCTGCTTCTCCCCACCGCAGGGAAAAGGGTAACACCACCTGGGTCTGGGTGCAGCTTCCCCCTCCAGGGGCAAGGGTACCCAGACCCGGTTCTTAGAGTACGCTTGGGGAGAGTGATTGTGTGTACAGCGTCTCTTTATGTCTGTCTCCGCGTTGGTTGAGTGTGGAATAATTGCCTATGAGAGCATGAGGGTGGGAATGGATGTTTGTATTTGTGTGTGCCTGTATGTCTGTGTCTATATGTCAGGTTGGGTATCAGACGCCACCTCTCTGGGGACATCTCAGGCCCTCCAAGGTTTGGAGGCCTATCTCCCCCACCACTTCCCCTGCCGGTGGTGGACGCCCTCAGACATCGGTGCATTGGTGGTTCTTTGTGTCCGGGGGTGGGCGCCCAGGTACACACCGGCTCACTCCTTGGCGGCTGCTTATCGGGGCCTGGAGCCTGGGGCTCGCTCGGGCCACTTCGGAGGCAGTGGTGCCCTCGGCCCGGGGCTCGGTCACTCAGGCACAGCTGGCTGCCGGCGGAGCTCACGGGCACGTCACTGCAACCCCCCTGGCTTCTGCTCCGCGGCTGCTGAGTGACCCCTCATCTGGGACTCTCCTCAGCTCTTTCTGGGATAGTGGCGCGGCTGCCCCTCTGTTGGTCTTCCTTGGTCTCTTGTGTTCTGGGGGCCTCTGGACGTCTGGAGTTTTGATCTCCTCCATACCTGCGTCATGCCCTGGAGGACGGGGCAGTGGCCCCCCACACCCTCTAGCAGATCATTACATGAAGGAACCTTTTAAAAACAAGCGCGTTCATGCTCACAGGTGTACACACGGGTGATCACACACAAACTACACCCTTTTTGGCTCCTACCTCAAAGCACACTGTGCGCTGTCGATCTTACGCGCTGCACAATAATGTCTAACATTTAGTATTTACTGTCATATTCCCATAGATCATTGTGATGTTGTTTATTACTCTCGTTTTCTTCTGCTTGCTTTCTCTTTCTTTCTCAACAGGTGATCCAGGTGATCGATATATGTATTTTTTTGTCTGCTTATTCTGTTGGTTTTTGGTTTTTTGCCCTTTTTCCCCGTCCCTCTTCCCCGCTGTTTTTCTTTCCCTCTTTCTTTCTCCCCTTTCTCCCCCAGTTAAGTCTGTCCCGTATTCAGCAAGTGAAAATAAAATAAACAATAAAAGGTGAATCAAATGGACCATTACGGCAAGGCTGGGATGGTCCATTTGGTAAAGTAAATCCGTTGGGCATCTTTCTTCGCCTTTAGACAATAATTCTGATGGCAAAAGAACCAAAAGGGACAGGTTTAAAAAAAAAAAAAAAAGATAACTTGTATTTGTGTAATGAAGAAGGGTGTGACCGAGAGTGATGAACACCTTCTATCAAACTGTGCTCCATTATTAGGCAGCGTCTTCACCTCAGGCTAAATGGGCCAAAAAAGGACTTAATGAATACCGTGAGTGTTTCAGAAGGATGCAGAACTCTTCAAAATGCTAAGCTAATGAGGCGCAATCACTGAACAAGAAGAAGGGTGTAGAAAAGAAAAGACACAAATTAACTGTAAGAGACTTGAGACAAATTAAAATTAAATCCATATTTCAGAACTGCAATCTAATCTCTTTTGTGGACAGATGAGTGAGAGTGACTCTCGATGGACCAGATGGTCAATAATAACAGCAGATTCACAGATTAGAAAAACATCCTTGGTTCCATATTTTCTTACCATATAAATGTTCTAACCCACAAACAAAAATGCCAAAATAACATTGCATTACTTTATTATGACAAAGAGCTAAATTTTCTTCATTATTCATCTGATTTTAATAATCTGATGGAGTGACACGAATAGGTCAATGTAAGTAATAAGGTGACATCAACATGAACTAATTAAACCTTTTCTGCTAAGTTTTTTATTCCACAAACAATATTAGACTGTTTTTATCAGATAAACACCTCCTCCTGTTTGTTTGTTCTTCAGTCTTATTTTCATTTTTACCAGCTAACAGCAGAGGCGTAACCGTGGGGCTCATATTGGAATGAGGCTCTACATTCCCACTGAGCCTTTGTCATCTGTCCTGTACATTTATCAGTGTTACAAATCGCTTCCGCAGAAGTTAGTCAAACACAGTCTGACTGAGTCACACATACTTTACACATGCAGTCAGAAATTCCATACATTTCCCAGATGAAACTCATCGACCAATAATTGTTTTCACAGAGGCGGGAACGCTGCTCTCAGGTGGAGCCATTGCTGGAATCGCCATCGCTGTCATCATTGTTGTGGCCGCAGTTATTGTAGGTGTTTGGTATTACTGCCAACAGAAAGTCCCGTAAGTACTCCTGCTTCCTGATATCTAAAAGGGGCATGTTGGTGGGCACCTCAGTCAGCCAATGGGATGAGCAATGGAGCAGCTGAGTTGGAGAGTCAATTTGTTTTTCATGTGTGAGGCTGAACCAACAAAACCAACAAAACTTGTCTCACTGTGGCAGAAAATGATAGTAAAGTTGGCCTCTGCAGTAACTTTCTGTTTGGGTGGGTTAGTGAACCAGGCTGTTTACCCAAATGTAGTTTCCTGATTTTAACTGGCTGACGTGATCTGAGTCAGAGGCTGTTCTTCCTCGACAAAAACAGTTTCTGTGGAGCTGGAAATTCCATACAGGCTGAAATAGAAAGAAATATCTGTAAGATTCACCACCAGGAATAAACACACAGAAATTAGCAAAAATGGGTCGACTGTCAGCTCGTGTCATATTCAACATATTTAGAGTTTCTTCCAGGAGGAGGGATTTTAAAAGTCAGATGTTTTTAAAATGCATCTCTGATCACATATCTGCACATCTCAGGTCTAAAGCCCGACTCACAGCACTGTTCTGTCAGACTCACAGTGACGAGTGCTTTAATTTTGAAAGGCTCTGTGGTTTAACCTGCTGAACGTCAGCAACCGATGAACCCAGATTTGATGCTCCAGTTAGCTTTTTGAGATGGCAGCTGTGTGTGTGTGTGTTTTATGTGTTCAGCTTCTTTTCTAAGGCGAGCAGTGCTTAGAGCCTGAAGGAGGAACAAGGAAGAGGGTTAAACAGCACAGGAGAAGGAACATGTCTGTAGAAGAGGCCTGAGCACAGAGAAACTGACGTGTGAATAACTCACGCTTCCTTTCACAAACTAGAACCTCGTTTCATTATTGCTGCTCGAATGCTTCTACTATGATCTAACTCAGATTTTAGTCAGAGCTGCAGTTCCGTGTGTTCACTGGTAAAACTGATAACTGTAGTAATAATAATAATAACAATAATAGCTTTTGCATGAATGGACTCATCACAGTTCAGTGAAATATTTCAGAATCAGCAGACTAACACTCCAAAAATGCGAGTGAATCATTTCACCTGCAGGTCTGTCTGCACTCACAGCTAAATACACATAAAAGCATCTTCCTGGTGGACCTAACTGAAGTTTTCCTTTATCAATATAAATAAATACTTAAAAATAATAAACATTGAATAAAAGTGATATGATTTCATGAGATTTTATGTAATAAGCTGTTTTCTTTTGGGGGAAACGAGGACCAAACAGATTTATGGAGCAGTAAGTCCAATATCGTCAGTGAGTGCTGGTCACAAGTGTTCCAGCTCACTGCATCTGCTCTTATTTCCCTGTCTCTGACCTTTGACCTCGGCTTTGTTTCTGATTTTTTTTGAAACAGCGAATTTTTAGAAGGCAGTGAATTCTGATGCTTGGTGTGTCCTCATCAGCAGAGAGAGATGAATGGATCCAAGTTTCTGTGATAAGATTCAGTGATTGAACCAAACCGTATTTTCTTTGTTTATTTGTTGATGTTTATGCTGAGAAATGCTGAATACTTCTAAGGTCACAAGAATACAGTGGAAACATGTGGGAGTGGGGGGTCTTAGCCACAGTGAGATCTGGAGGGGATCTGATGGGAGCATCAGTTTGAAGCTTGTTGCACGCAGGTTTATCTTAAGTATGTTTCACTTGAGCTCATATCTGGGCTGCTGTGTGTGAAACCATGAATCACTCTGCTGCTCAGACATATTCTGAGAATTCTTAGGACACGTCGCTTCTGGTGAGGTCTGGTTTTTGATGGTTGCAGTCCTGCTGGCGTGCTGCTGGAGGCAGAACTTGAGATCAGTGTGTGTGAGACTGTAGCTAGATAGTGTTACACTTTATCATGTGTATCGCTGTATTTGAAGACCTCACAATGTGAACCTGGTCTTTTTCAGCTCAGAGCACAGTTTGTGTGAAGGTCACAGCTCCTTGCCGGCAAACATACTGCTGCACAAACACGTCGTCAGTGCTAATCACTGTTTTCTGTTGCTGTGTTTTTCAGGCTGTCGCCTTACTAAAGAAGATGTCCTGATCACTGGTGGTCAGTCTGATAACTGAACTGCTGATGATGTAAACATGGCTGTTTCTGGTGGAGGGAGTGTTTGAGCAGCAGCTGCTGTGAACAGACCAAGAAGAGACAGTGACACATTCTTGCAGTATGACATCAGCAGGAGTGTCCAGGTGATGGTTTAAGGCAGACAGACGCAGGAGACGGGCATGTGCCTGAGCTGCCACAAATACTGAATTCAATGTCTGAGGACATGTATGTGGCACTGGGGTGGCTGTAGGGGAGCCGTCTCTCTCAGTCAGCAGTGTGGACAGTCTGGTTCTCAGCACTGATTAGCAGGTACGCTGACTTAGTCAGCATCAGCTGCTACTGTAGCATGCTGCAGTCAAAGCATGGTCACCAGCATGAAATCATATCTAGAATTTAAAAACACACACTTGGTGTCACCGTGATGCTGCTGTGTGTGATTAGTCCTAAAATTGAATCCTTTCAACTGTCTTTTCTTGTGTCTGTGAAGCACATGAAGATTATACTATGAAAAATGAAGTTATCTAAAAGTTTTTAATTAGACTGCAATGCTGATAAGCTACTCAAAAACACCACTGTGTGTTGGAACAGGAAGTGATACTCTACCGCAGAGAGAGCGAACACCAAGTGACAGCACCGCCCGAAGGAGAAACCAAGGTCCAACTCCAGATCATAGTCTGCATGTCATACAATCAGAAGCTTTTCGGATTTTTTTAATTGTGATTTTTGATTTCGACTTTTTGATTTTAGATTTTCTGAAAACATCTTAATGTCTCCAGTTTGGGAAACACGCAAACAGAATATATTAAAGCCAGGACTGGACTGGCCATCGGGCCCGGTGGGCCGCTTGTGATTTTTCGTTTTTATGGGCCGATGGGGTTTTATATCTTTTTTTTTTTTAATGGTATAAATGAATGATGGTGGATTGGCCAGTTGGTCATGATCAACTCTGAGCTGGACCAATTACAGCCGAGGAGGTTGGACTTTAAAGTTGAGGTGAAAAGGAACGCGATTTGTCCTGTACTACTTCAGCTAGAAAGTTGCTAATTGAAACATAAAACTGATCAATGATCAGCTGATCAGCTTTTCTCTCTGCGCCAGAAAGAGGAAAACGATGGATGTCCCGCTAAACAACAGCAGCACGTTTAAGCTTGATCAGCTGTTGTTAGAATTTATTTAATATTACTTTCTAGTATCAGCTGATGTTCGCTGGAGCCACAGCTGTAAAGCTGCTGGTCATGATATCGGTTTGGTTATCTGGTGAGAGGGAAACATGAAGATGAAACCAGGAGATGTCCTTACTGAATCATCAGAGCTGAACAGCTGATGGAGAAACAGGTTTACCTTTTAGGTGACATGAATGAGCTGAAGGGAAGTTATGAACTGTTTCTGAGAGACAAATAACACCAGGATCCTTTTCTAAGTAGCTGACAGCTGGTAACTGTGCAGGGGCGGGTCTAGCAAAGTATTGCCAGGGGGCCAGGCAGGGCATTAACAGGGAAAGGGGGGCACAAAGAAATACTTTTCTTTATTATTCTCATTTAAAATGTTTCGCTTTTATTAAATAATTATCTGAATCCTACAACCAAAGTTTTCATCTGATGTAAAATGTATAAAAATCCATTATTGTAATCAGTAAATATTAAGTCTAGTATATACCCTAAGCTATATTATTCTTTCCTTTGGGAAGGTACCATCTGTGGAGTCTGCAATTCTGTTGAAGAAAGAAATTGAATCTATTTAATCACTGAAGAAAAATAATAGATTTCTGTGCATTTTTCTTTATACGTTCATTAAATTAAAATCAGTTTTGTCAATTAAGCATCTTGAGGCAGAAGGTGGGGGAGTGGTTCCCTTATTTTTCTTTTCTTTTTTTGTTGGGAGTTGGCAACCCTATTAGTGAGGTATATGTAATTATAAATTAGGTTTGTTCTGTTCAGAGTACAAGAATAGGGAGGCTGGTGTGGGTTTAAGTTTATTATAAAGGCTTTATGGCTTTTCCTATAACACCATGGTGGGCCGGTCACTAGTCAAAATGCCCAGGCTGATTTTTTTTGTCCCAGTCCAGCCCTGATTCAAGCCAATATGTGGATACAATACTTTGTCATCCTAAACAAGACACGTGTGATTTGAATGCAATATGATTTATGATGATTTAAGATTTTGTTTTAAAAAATATCTCCTCCCATTTTTTTGTATGAACAATGAAATAAAGGAAAATCATGTCGATCAGTTCAAAATCCTGTTTTAATTAAAAAAAGGGAACATCCAATCAAAGTCTGAATGTGTTGCAACCATCCAATCACAGTGTGCGTGCCTGCATGCCTGTGATGGATCAGGTGAAGTACACCTGAGGGTTTAGGGGACTGTCTCTCTCACTGACACCCCCGAGTAATCTGCCCCAGCACGTTATCATTCTTCAGTTTTAAAGCTGACCTTCTATTGTATTGGTGTAGCTGCTCCACTGGAGCATGCTCACATTAAAAACAGCTACAGTGTTTCTCAGTTCTCAACATATCAGTCCAGTCATAGCGCTAAACAACGTTTTTGACCCTCAAAACACCAACTCAAATCAAATTACTTTTATTGCCACGTCACATTACTGGTACACTGGTACATGTGAGTGAGAATCTTTTGTGCAAGCTTCACAAGCAACAGAGGTGTACAAAATACAAGAAACATAAGAAAGAAGCCAAATATAAAAGCAGGAATATGAGAATTATAAGAATAAATATATGCACAAAAATGTATGTATGCCAAAAATAAATAAATATATATATATATATATGTGTGTGTGTGTGTGTGTATGTATATATATATACATAAGTAAAGTATTGTTAAGATTCAGAAATTCTTTTATTGCTGCCATATAACCTGCCTTATGATAAATGCATTAATAACATGTTTTACAGTATTATTTTATCAGTAATATTTCTTACAGGGTTCATATTGCATTGAATATGTTTGTTATCACATTGACCTTTTTTATTTACTGGCTTAGTTATGATCATTTTATACACATTGCATATTTGTGCTGATTTGGAGTTGATGTTTCATCCAAAAGGGTCTTAAGTTTCACTGTAGAACATAGAAGGTTGACTGCATGCATGCTTACAATACACATAAATTTAGTGACAGGCCTGAGCGAAGGCCCAAGTGTCTTCTGCTTCTTTTTGTAACCTCTTGCCCTTTAGTCTACTTGGTGACTGATGACCAGCCTCAGAGACCCTGGGGGCTTGAAGTTTATTGCCTTATTTGGTAGGTGTTATAGAAAAGAGAAGTTCTATGTCTGTGTCTAGCCATTAAAGATGTACAGGATGTACCATTGTCTGTAAACAATGACTGTACATAATGTATTTTTGACCTGTAATTGACGCACGTGGGGGTGTGATCCTCAGTGCTATAAAACCAGCATCCAGTGTATTTTTGTCAGAAGACATATGCTGATATTTCTTCTCCTGTGTTAATAAACTCACCGTTTGATTGCACTTTTCTGGAAGCCTCCGTCGTCTGTTTTCTGGTCTGCATTTGATTGATCTCGCGACAGTATACAGAAGTCAGCAGTTTAATATTGTGCAAAAGAAATGGCATATATGCACAATATGGAGTGCAGAGTGTTGGAGTTCCGGTAGGAGAGAGTGAGGTGTCTAAGAAGTGTCACTGTTCAGCACTGCTGCAGGCACTTTTCTCCAGCATCAGATCACAAGATCTGGAGTCTCAGAGTGTTTCAAACACTTATATCTTGTGTTACGATTGTTTTCTTCTGTTTTCGATTCTAGGATCAGAGCTTTGGGGGTGCTGAGCACCCAGAGAGCTGCCCAGCCAGGCAAGATAAACTTTACACATCACAATGAGACTTCTTCCCTGTCTCTGTCAGTCCCTGCATCCTTAAATGTCTCCAGTTGTCCCGAGTTCTCTCTGACTGTCTACTCGGTGCATTTAAACCCCTGTTCCTCCCTGTCCTCATCCTCTGTTGTCCTCAACTCCATTATAAGTCATCATAATTTTACCATCTCTGTGCAAGTCTGCAAATTTCTTTATTAAATCATTGGATTCTTCAATTCATCAAGTCTCTCTGTGCCTGGGTCCTCGTCTCAAAACATGACATCACTGTTTTGTACATTTTAACACAATTTTATCCCCACATTTGTGAAGGAAAGCGAAACACTTTTTTAAAAGTCTGTAACTGTCAAGAGATTTATTCTAAAAGACACTTCTTCAGCTGAGAGTCAGAGGGTAGAAACACACACACGCTGCAGTTTTTACTTGCAAGGGCGGTCACAGAGCGCTCACACAAGAGTGTCCTGTGATGTGTGATGAGGGTCCTGTGATGTGCGCTCTGTTCTTGCACTTGTCTTTATTTATATACAAAAGTAATACAATAGTGAATACGTCTATTCATAGGCAGAGGAATGTTGGTGCACATGTAAGTGTGTGTATTGTGAGATTCTGAAGGACGCGGCCCCTCTTCTTGTTAAGGAGCGAAGATAAGAGTGTCCAGCTCCCCTCTTCCTGGTAGGGAGTGAAACTGCTTATTCAGCTCTTATTATCGCTGTAAAAAGAAACTTATAAAAGAGAACAGAACAAGTCTTGTAGTGAACAACAGTCTAAGTCATCAAAAGGTCATCATGCAGTATTCTATCATATGCAAACTTATATCATTAAAAGCTTATACTGACTACTAAGTACAATTCTCCATTGACAGTAACAAAACCATGAAATCTGATAAAGGTTATTTAAACGCTGCAAACGAAGAATGGATTGGAATCAAAAAATAAATAAATACATATCCTAACCTTAATTACTGCGGGAGAATAATGAATGATGCTCACAGTGAGTGAAAAGTAAACTGTCTGCATTTTTTGGACAGAGATTCACTTTTAATGTAATACAGATGCATAAAAATACACTCCAAAAATAGAGTCTTTGAAATGTATAAATGTACAAAATAATAACAAAAAAAAATTATAAAAATTGAGGCAAATTTGGTACAATGTATACAATGTATGAAAAGATCTTTACTGCAGATACTACTATGGATCTGCAGATTTATTTTATTTTATTTTAACCTATGTGGCCTCACCTTGAGGTTGGTAAATCTGTCTATCACATTTTGGTGATCAACTCTCTCAAGCAGTTTAACAGTTTCTGTTGTGCCTGTCACTGTTCCCTGTCTGTTTCCTTACCTGGTTCTTCCTGACCTTGTACTTTCTCCTCATGTTCCCCTCTTTCCTCTCTCCCTCTTTGGACTGACAATCACACACAAATAGATTGTATTCAATTAGATACAAAAAAACAAAAACTAATCAGAAAAATTACATTAATATGAAAAAAATGCTGTTAAGATCACTAATAAAAAAGTCCTCTCTCAGTGTACTTTCAACCAAAAGGCAAATAACCAAACCACATGAACATCTAATAAAAGATATAAATATTGAAACACTGATCCAACATTATTCTTGATTGATCGATCATTTGATTTTACACTTTTACCTGAATGTTTCTCCTGGGTTTAATATCGGCACGTATGACAAAATAACCAGTTTCTCTCATTCCATTTCAAACAGGACAGTGGTAACAACAGCAGGCTACGGACAAATTTAAGTTTTAGATTTTAAATAGGCTGTATACATTTCAATGGGAGCAACAGGACGGTCAAATGTCGCTGATTTTACTACAGAGCAGGACAAACTATAGGGTAACAAACATCGTCAGGAAACACGTTTTCAACACTCCATGTTACCTGGGTGTAAGGTTTTTCAGCTAAAAAGAAACATGGCCTGACTCCTACCTAACTATATAAAGAGTAACTGAAGGCTAAATGCAGCTAATATGTCCTGTAGGGGAGAGCTGGAACAAACCATTTTTTTTTTTGGGGGGGGGGGGGGGAATCTATACTTTTGTTGTTAAAATATTACATCTCAACCAAGTTCTGTATGCTTTTAATATTTTCAAAAAAGTTAGAAAAATGCGCTAAAAACGCCCCAGCCACGGCGCATTAACTTCCTGTTACTTTAGCCATAAATCTGTGATCCCAGAGCTCAGTGACGATAGGAAGTGTCAGCGTACCTGCTAATCAGTGCTGAGAACCACACTGTCCACACTGCTGACTGAGAGACACGGCTCCCCTCTGTCTGTCTCAGCAGAAACGCCATTTAACCCCAAACCATGGGGTTTGAGAATCTTCTTGAGCTTCCTCTCTGTTCAGGTGGGAGAAGCGAAACCCCACAGCCAGTTTCATGTATGTGCTCACTGTCAGTGCATTGGTGGTAAATGGACTGGTTCTTACATAGCACTTTTCTGCTCTATCTGAGCACTCAAAGCGCTTTATACAACTATTTCATTCACCCATTCACACAAGCGCTTTTTTTCTAATCTGTGCTTATCTAACATTCATACATATTCATACTCCGATGGATGCATGGGGTTAGTATGTTGCCTAAGGATATTTGGCATGCAGACTAGGGGAAGCCAGGAATCGAACAACCAACCTTCCAATCAGTGGATGACCTGCTCTACCGCCAGGGATCATTTCAGCAGAAGAAGAAGAATCACATGACATGTGACCATCAGGTCAGAGTCTGCCTTCATTCTCACACCTGCTGTGCTGCTGACACTGACAGCAGGCGCTCCTCCCTGTGAGTCTGAGAAGATGAAACTTTGAGGTTGTTATTCAGAGCTCATTTCAGTCTGTTTAATCAGCACTTTGTTCCTCTAACAGGAACTCAGGTCCCTCTTCTTCCTCCTGTAGATGCAGCAGGTTCACTTCCTGTCTTCACTGAGCTCTGAGATCACAGATTTATCTAAAGGTCAAAGGTCACTCTTTCGAGGGCACCAATGTTCACATTGGTTTGAAAGAGGATTGATGGAAGCCATCTATGTCCACTGTGAACGGCCATGTTTGAACAAATGGTGGGGCTTACGACACCAACTGTCTGCCATCTATAGAGACTGAAAATGTGATGTCATTCCGGGGTAAAACCACAAAGGATTCTGGGTACAAATGGCAAGCAGTACTAGCGCACGCAGGCTTTTACATGAAAACAGTCACACAACGATAAAAAGAAACACAAAAAATGGCAAGAAGCTGTTGTATTATTAACTGCAATAGCCGGTTGCATGACAGCCACGAGAAGCCGATGGGTAAAGTGATCGGTTTTTATCGGATTACGTCGTTGAAGAGAAATTGTTCAAGCCGTGTTTCCGAAGTCACAAAGAGCTGATGGATGGCCTGGATTGCACCCATTTGAAGACCAAATATAACGTCCCAGAACACTCCAGCTCACATGTTAGTCTGCTCCAAGCATTTCCACAAAGGTCAGTCTTCTGTTGTAGTTATTACGTAATTTATCATAACATAATTGTTGATGTAGGTTACAAATAAGTCTTATATTGATTTGAATTGAATTCATTGTGCTATGCTGTTTTTTTCGCGGTGGCTTTGCGGGCTAATGTTTGTTGTGTTTTGTAGGAAAACCAGCCTACAAAATGCTGGAATGCGATCCAGACTGGGCACCCTCTATCAACCTGGGTCATACCGAGTTTAAAGCTGCTAC
>JAQSNX010008632.1:0-12276 GCA_029532605.1 Oreochromis grahami
TAAAGTTAAAATCTTTAGAAATTTGTTTTGTCTTTAGTTTTTCTTAGCTTTCAATAATTCATATTTTACTTTTCTTCAGGACACTGACATTTTGGAACCAGTGTTGAACGGTGCATCAGTTGCCATCCTCACCATCCTACAAGATGACGATGCCGATACGTCTGTGCGAGAACATGCAGTTGTGTTGGAAGGGGACATTGTGCTACATAACATTCCAGATCTCTCTACTGCCCTGGCACACCTCTTTGGCCTTCTGTATGCCCTCAACATTGATTATCCAAAGCAGATGAGTTTTACCTTTGAAGCAATTCAGGCCATCTTATTTTGGCCTGGTCGGACAATATGAAGGTGAAGTGGATAAATCATTATTCGAAATGTAAATTATAGTCAGATGAATCTGTATTGTTGAGAATATATGGTGAAAATTTGTCTTGTACTGTAGTATTTTAAAAGATTTGTTATGGTGTTAGTTTCCTCTTCATTGATGGTAACATTTCTAAGAACTTTTAACTTCCATAGTTCATCATAGTAAGCCTGTGTAAAATGTCAATGTCTGGGTGCATAGGCAATCGTTTGTAGCACTACCCTATTTAATGTGCAATAGTTATGTTCAGCTTTTACAAGACGGTCAGGGTGTGTGTGCATGAATTATTAAGTTGCTGGACACTTTTCTTTTTTGGTTCTGGACTCTAGGATTTTAACGTCTCTGCTGGGGTGCTCAAAGCACCCAAAAGAAACTGGCAACACGTTTTTGTTTGTTTGTTATTTCTTTTCTTTCTTTCTTTCTGTTTTTTTTTAACAGAAATTCACCCTACTACCCATGACATTCTGAAATGTACTGTAAAGGCTGTTGAACAAAATAAATAAGCTTTTAGATAACATTGAATTGTGCTTTGTTTTATTCTATATCTATTTATTAAGTGTTTTTTCAAGTATAATAACAACATACATTTTCCTTTGTTTATATAGGTAAATTTTCAACTCACTGGAGTAAGAATTGTATGATTACTCAACAAGAATATCTGTGTTTGGTGAAGGCAGAAATACATGGCATTGAAACCAGAATTTCTTCGTTAGACTTCCAGGATTATCCTAATTAGGTGAACAAGAAGATCCAAGTTGGCAGAACTTGTAAATCTTAGTTGAGTCAACAACAGTTGGCAAAAGTTGAGAAAACTCAAAAATCTCTTGCATCATGTTGCCTTGAAATTTTACGTTTTCTCAACATTTTCTTTTTTACAGTGCATTCATTTCTGAAAACAACTGTGCGCTGCATGCTTCTATTCAAATTTTCAGTTTCATACCATTTCTGAAAAATTCTACTTTTTGTGATTAACTCCATTAAACTTTGAATGGAGAGCCAGCCTCACTTCTCCCTTGGGGGTTTAGTGGCAGCGTTACCACTTGCTCACTTCTCCCTTGTATGTTGCAGGTTGTGAGGTTTTTTTTTTCTGTATTGTGTATTACACACCAACACACTTTTTAAAAATCAATTCTTTCTCCTTGTAATCTCAGACAGAAAACTGTACAAAATGATTCCATAATGCAGAGGGGCAGGTTTTCTGTCACACTGAGAGTGACTATATTTTGAATACAAAATGTGAAAGTTAGAAAATATGACAGAAACTATTAAGACCACTCAGAGCACTTCCATTAGGTAAAGAGTAACTGCTATCTTAGCTACAGTACACTTGTTTCCTATTAATGTAGGTGCCCCTCCCTGACTCTGGTTCTGCAGGACAGGGGCGGCATCAAGGGATAACTAAATAAAAAAAGATAAATAAATAAAAATTTGTCCTGTGTTGGTAATAATTTGAATAAATATGAGCATAAGAGAGAGGAAGACACCCTTCAATGAGCTGAAATGTGAACTTGTTATTTAAAACAGATTATTATGGATTTAAAAATCTTATTTGGTTTTCATATGTAACTATTTTCAGTGATATCAACTTTAATAGCCGCAAATTAACTAGACATATAATTCTTTTCTTTCTCTCTTCTTAGCACTCTTTTTCAAGTAACCTACATTTGACAACAGCATAATAAAACTGGAAATTCTTTTCAAATTCAATATTTTTAGTAGCTAACCCTATATGCACCCCACCCCCCGGTGCTAAAGGTTTCTTCCTATTAAAAGGAGGTTTTTCTTTCCCACAGTCGCCAAGTGCTTTCTCATAGGGAGTTGCTTGATTGTTGGTGCTTCTTTCTAATATTTTAGAGTCTTTACTTTACAAAGCACTTTGAGGCAACAGTTGTGATTTAGTGCTATAAAAATTGAAAAAAAGCTTTTTTTGTTATTCTAGACATTTTTGCTTTAAAAACCTTACAAAACCAGTTTAATCAAAGCTCATGCCAAAAAGTGGCAAAATTATTTTTGCCATAAAATGTCTCCCACAAAATTAGATGTCAACACTAATTCTAAAAGGTAAGAGTAGCTTTGGATTATCTGTGATAGGAGGATTTACCCTCTAACAGTACCGGCGTTCTTAATTTTCTGCAAGTGAGCATCTTTTTTCTCCCTTTTAAATTTACCCTTCTTTGTAACAACATAACAGAGATTCTCTCTGGTCGTTTTGTCTTCAGTCTAATTAGAATCACTCTCTCCTCAGTTCTATGCCTTCCCATTTATCCTGCACCTTCTGCTAATGAGTTCGACCTAATCAGGCATTCCATTTCACTTAGAAACTAATGAAATGTTGAGATCATTCACGAGGAGTTTTAGTTTTTTTTTAAAAAATTCTCACCCCTCATCTCCCTCTTTCTCATAAAAAAAATAAAGTACAGCTGTCTCTGTGCCTGTTCAAGAGTCGCAGTGTATTACCTCAACACAAAGAACTCTCTGTTCCCAGCATGTTTCTGGACATAATTGGATGGAAGGTTATCATGCTGTGGATGGCAAGCTGAAAGAGGTGTTACACAGTAGAATAACATATTTCATTACAGAAAGTCTTGCAGTGAGGATGTTCAAGGGAATAGCGACTTATTGTGTTGTCTTAAGACTACGGGTGGACATTGTTCACAAATGATATCGTTCCTTCCCTTGATCCCTACAACCACATTCCTGAGGAAAAGAGACCCGGCGAGCGCAAGTGGAGGACATACCATACATAATGCATTTTATGTACTGCATTCAGGAGGTCAAATGATGGGCTACTTTATGACTCTGTTGGGTTTCCAAATACATTGACTCCGGGGGCAACATGTTGCGAATATGCTTTACCGGGGCATAGAATCCCTTTCCTAAGTGTGGATTTGTAAAATACAGAAAAGTGAAGAATAAGAACCAGCTGTTTATACACTGTAGCAGACAGAGGAAGAGGTACTCCACTACCCTAATTCTTTATTTATACACAAGAAACTCGAAAATTAGGTCAACAGGCAGCTTTTACTGATCATCTATTTTGATAAAGTAAGCCCCCCTTTTTTTTAAATGTCTTGCACAGCATTGGAGCGGTATCTTCAATCTTAAGTGAATCAATTCATCATCTCAATAGGAGCCATCAGCTAAATGTGAATCATTTGTGGAGTATGCAACACATTTGGAGATTTGTGGAGAGTCAGACGCTGGTACTACTTAACATCAAGTGATTATGAAGAGTTCACTGAGTGCCAGGTTACGCACAAAACAGTAGAGATATTCAGTTTCTGGTTTGCAATTGATCTTAACGTTGAGTGGGCTGTTTGAATAAGTGCGAGGGCTTTGTTTAAAAATCTGAGGCAATGTTTTGATTGACTAAAAGTTGTCAGCATGTAAATCTGCTCTGCAGTGTCACCAGCGTTTGAGCCCACTCTTAAGATAGAAGATAATACTGTACATCCCCAATTTGATCCTGGGAAGAGACATGGATCTTTGGGTTTGCACCAGGAAGGACATCACATCTTCAGCTACCTTCTGTGAATAAAGGTGTGATGTGAAAGTAGCTCCTTCTTACTGTACATTTGTAAAGAAAAATAAATACTCCATAAAATGTGCGGTTTAAAATTATATGCCTTATTTCTGCAAGATACTCATTAAATATGTATGAATGTGAAGTTCAAGTCCTGCTTTGAGATCAACATGTTTATATCTACCATACAGAAGTCAAACATGATTTCATTCATTTTTCCGTGTTCTGTTAAAAAACAAAATGATTGAGATTTTTGTGCCATCCATCCATTTTCTTCAAAGAAATTTATTTTTTTCATTATTATTGTTAAAAATATTTAAAAAAAGCAGAACAAAAAAAAACAGCAAATTTGACTGAGACAGAAGAATAAATGAAACTGAAGTGCTGTAGCAAGACACCCAAGACATTAATAATGTATTAATTATACATTATTATAATTATACATAATATTCCCACACTGACTTTAATAAATGTGGTAACAAAGTAAAGCCTTTATCCTCTTTTCTGTACTATTTGCTCCAGAAATGTTCAGGTTTGCTTCTGGGAAGAGGACACAAACCTGGTGACCTGATGGATTGATGGGAATTATGTTATAGTTATATTCTCCATAGATATGAAATAAATATCAATCTTGATGTGTGTTGCTTCATGTGGAGTCCAACACAGAATTTATTGCAGTCTACCTTTTATCTGTGAATTAAAAGGGATCTATTATGGCCAGTGTCAGATACACACATTTGACTGTAGCCTTTGTGTGGTGTTCATATTTTTGTTACTCTGCCAATGCTGGTGGGTCTTGTGAACCCACTGCATTATGTGCTCATTAAATCAATACACCCACAAGTTATGTAAAAAATACTTACCAGCTGCTAAGTACATAACAATTCAAAGTAATACGGAGCACATATATGGTTAATATTTGGATAATATTTTACCTCTGTTAGAAGCTATTTACGTATAAATAAAGTCCATATTACTTTTTTGTTACAAAAACAGAAATCTATCACAGCCAACATATGGGTGAAAAAAAACCCAATTTGTCTTGAGCAAATATAAATAATGCAAAGTTTCTGATCACTGCTAATATTTACTTCTTTGAAATTAATTAGACGTTGAACATATGCTACACAGCAGTCCCACTGAACAAAAAGCCTATTCATGCCTGTCTATTCGACATACTAGGGGGATTTTTGCTGTGTTGCATATGAATTTAATGCACCTGTTACAAGAACTACAACATATGCATGTATTTTGTGTCTTCTTGGCCATCTTGGATCAGGGAACTTCTCCTGATATGAAGAAGTGCCACGCTGACAACCATGTGGGGTGGCTCGTTCTTTGGGCAAGAATTTCATAATTTTTTCGCATCCATATTTCGTCTCTTGCTGGCTGCTGTTGAGCTTGTTTTGAAGCTGCCTGATCTTCAAACTCAGTGTCAGAGTCTGAATTGATGGTGGTGCTATAGCTCACCTGGCTGAGCAGGTGACCCATGTGTTGAAGGCCAGAGTGCACGCTGCAAGGGTCTGAGTGTGACCCAGACAGTTTGCTGTGTGTCATTCCTCCTCACTCTTCCCCTGCCCTCCTATCCAATGAAGGGGAAAGCACTAACGTTCTGAAAACTATTCCTATTAATCATCTCCCATGTCTTCTCTCTCTTCAAAAAAGCACTAAGGTTCTCTGAGCAGAGAATTTCACCATATTGATTGAGAAGGAGCTACAAAGGCAAAGCTATTTATTTGTTGTGTTCCACCCCTGATTTTCAGCTGGGCTAAAGTATGACAAAATACAGAGTAGTTCCTGAAAGTCAGTGGTTATAATGTGAAGGAATGAGGGAACAGCCAGGTGTAGGTGCTTGAAGTGTAATGATGTCTGAACCTTGTGTGGGAAAAAACAGGCGCAAAAAGACAACACACTCTGGCTGGCACATATATACAGGAACACAGACACACACTGACAGCAGGCTACATTGGAGGAGGATTGAGGTGAGGGACACAGCACGTCCACACTTTTATGACACACAGGACACAAACAAATGTGTAAATGTGTGTTTCTTATGTTCTTCAAAGAAAATGGGCCATAGGCAAGAAGGCTTCAGTTGAAATAATAATAATCCCAGAAGTTTTCTTTTGGTAAACACTGAAAACCCAAATGCCACACAAGGGCTAAAATAGTCAGTTCATAGTCAACTTGAGTTGATCAGTTAAAGACCGGTGGTTCAATCCCTGCCCCAGTTTGCACACCAGAGTATCTTTGGGCAAGATACTAAATCCCAAGTTGCTTTGTGAGAAAGTGTGTGTCTGTTAGGGGAAAAAGTGCTTGTATGAATGGGTGAATGAGGCATGTTGTATAAAGTATTTTGAGTGCTCCAGTAGAGTAGAAAAGCACTATAGAAGAACCAGTCCATTTATCATTTACCAATGACTACAAAGTGCCCAGGTCCCATGGCTGCAAAACATGCCTAAATCACTATTTATGGAGTGGCTGCAGCTCAGGGGGTAAAATAGGGGTAAAGTCAACTAATCGGAAGGCTGGTGGTCCGATCACTGGCTGCTCCAGTCTGTGTGCCAAGTATCCTCGGGCAACTGAACCCTCTCCAATGTGTTCACTTGTGTATGAATTAAATAGTGTGTTAGCTAGAAGAGTGCCCGGGTGAATTAGGTATATGGTAAAAAAGTCCTGTGAATGCTTGAGTAGAGTAGAAAAGTGCCATATAAGAACTATTCCATTTTGACATTCGCTATGGTTTGTCTGGGTTTCTCCAAATTCAGCACTGTGAATTATGGCCAAATATCTCCACTCTGGTCTCACCTGTGCAAAGAAATATGTTCCAGAAGCCTTTTAGTTTGTCCAGATGTAACTGTCTGTCTTTTTAGAGAAACAAGGATTTCTTTTGGCAACCCTTTCAACAAAGGCGTACTTGTTCGGGTTTTTTCTAAACGTGCTGTCATGAACTTTAACATTTAACATGCTAACTGATGCCTGTAGACTGAGACATATCTTTTGGGTATTTCACAGTTTCACTGAGCATTGCACAGTCTGACCTTTCAGTGAATTTGCAGGAAGACCACTCTGGGAAGATTGCCTTGACTGTTTTCCATTTGTGAATAATCTTTCTCACTGCAGAATGATGGACTTCAAATAGTTTGGAAATGTCCTTACAACTTTTCACAGATTAATGAGCAATAATAATTGTTTCTCATTGATATTTGCTGCATTGTGTTAACACACCAGAATGCTCAAAATGTCTTTAATAGATCGCAGACTCATGATCATTTAATCAAATGCATTCGATTAGCAGCACTTGGCACCTACTTATTTTCTTGATTCCTATGGAACCAGCACAAGTGTAGTTTTTCACAAACTGCACGCATCCTGTATACTTGAAACGTTCTTTTTCATGTGACTAAGGGTGTTTTCACACTTGCTGACTTTAGTGCATTTAAATCGAACTCTAGTTAGATTTCCCATTTGGTGCGGTTTGTTTATGCAGATGAGAACACAGCAAACCCACCCGGGTGCAGAACAAAACTCCAGAGCGGCTCGTCTGTGGTGTGAATGTGAACCAACCTCAATCCCACCCAAACACCAGGTATGCTTGTGAGTTTGAGCTAAAAAACGTCCTGTAGCAATGTATGCTTTGTATTCTAGAGTGAAGTAAGGTATTATAGATGTGCCAAGGTCTGTAAGAGCCAGCACCTAGATGTGAAATGAGCATAAATGCTTTTTCAAATAGACCAGATAACAGCACCCTCTACCTGTATTTACTTTTGTTACTTGCACCCCAGACACATTTGGTCAGTCTGCACACTGACTAGTCATATGCTGTAGTGATGCATTTTGATTCGATTGGACCTCACTTGTTTTCATTGGTGAAAACAAACCAAAACACAGGGAAAAGCTACAAGTTATCAAACTTATCGACTGATTTGGATCAGAGTAAATGCACTATAGGTGTGAAAACGCACTAAGACTATCTGCAGATATGCTGACCTCCTTATTTGAATCTTTGGCCATGGTTAATAAGAGCAGCACCCTCTGTAACAGCATATATATGACAGAAAATAAGAAAAAGCATGATAGGTCCAGTTGAACTTAGCTGTGATGTTTTATCTGTAATGAATGTAAACTGAGTGCACAAATACTTTGTCTTTGTGATTTATAAATACAATTGAAAGTAAAAAGTAGGTTACTGGCACAAGGGATTTATAAAGTTACATGTTTTATATCCAAAAGTTAGAAGTACAGTATTATTTTCTGTGTGTTATTTAGGTGGGTGGTGGTAGCAGGGAGTTATACAAACTATCATGAAGAAGTAGGACGCACAAATAATGTAGGTTAGCATTTATGAGGCAGCAGGACTATCTGTCTCGAACAACTCACCAGAGACAATGTCTGCATTTGTGTATTTCTATTTGTGTGTGTACATAACCTAAAGAGTAGTCCCTCTGAGGCATATCTGTGTATGTATGTGTGTGGCCCTTCTACCCAGAAGAGAAAACACAAGCCAAAGTTTGTTAGCCTGTGCAGTAAGTTAGTTGTCATCAGTAAATAGCTGCCTGTGTGGTACTGGGCCAGTGGGCAGGCAAAAATAATGACTGAAGATGGAGCTTCACTTCACACAGCATGATTCTGGTAGACTTTCTAATGGACAGCTTTTTGTAATGTGAAATCAAAAAACTGAGGGCTTTGGGTCAGTTTTCCCTCAGTTGTCCCTTATGCCCAAAATAGAGGACTTTTATTAGTGCTAAAAATGCTGATCCGGAACAACAGAATATCTTTGCAAAGGGATGGTTTAGCAGCCAGCACAAGGGGACAGCTTTGCGACTTGTCATTTTGGCAGTTTTATCACTGTAGCACCCAACTCAAGTAGCTCAGAATTAACCCTCGGTTAAGGTGGTGTTAGTACTATGAGCGGGGCCCTGGGTACGTTACTTAATTTTACTGGTAAACAGGAGAAACAATAGCTAACCAGTTTTAACCTTAGTACTTAGAAATCTTAATGTTGGCGGTGCCTCCACTTAGTGAAAATAATGAGTTCTGTTTAATCTTCACCAAGAATAATGAATTTATCTAACATGTTAAACCTCTTTTTTTACCTTTTTAGTAACCCTTATCTCTTATAAACTCTGTAAATAATAATTATGACACACACAAAACTTTAAATTCAAATTGTAAGATTTAGTCAAAATAAAATATGATTTAAATAAATAAAAATACAATATTCCAAGTTCTTAAGTGTTTCCTTACAATTCAATTGGATGTTTTTTCCTCTTCACAATTCACAGTCAATGTTTTAGAAACAACACATTTATCCAAAATATTCCCATTGAGTTCAGTTCAATTTTGTAACCTTTGTGAGCTCATTCACTGAAACCGTTGCAGGCCTGATCGTTGCTCGGGCTCGTTGGACCAGAAAACACACAAATGGCCGCTTCACTTGGTAAACAAGCAGAAAACAAAACGCACGTGCTCAGATCTACTCACAAATCCTTTGGCCTAAGTGCGAGGGCAAGCTAAGGGGCAGGCTCGGTTGGTGACCATGCGGCCTCCACTCGGCAACGTGGTTGGAATTAGCGGTATACCCGGGCTGCTGAGTACACTGGGACAAACACACGGAAATCCTATCCACAGCAGAAGGGTCCAGAGAATTCCTCTCGGTCCACTGTGCATTAGAAATTACTATTTAGTTCCATAGAGTAATCCGTAGCTTACATACTCGGCATACGTAGCTATTACTGGCGCTAAAATGCTAACATGCTAACTCGCGATTAACATCATACATTTTAAGTACTTATACATTCCGTTTAAGCTCAATGCTAACTCCACATTCAGTACTCACTCATCACAGGGTAAAACAGTCCATAACAGGAACGTAGACTCTGCATCCACGGCTATTGTTTTGACTATTCTCCTTTGACTATTAGCTCTGATACACAACCTCCTCCGGTAACGTGCTGCTGCCGACTCTCACTAGCTTAGTTAGTGTTTTTTCCTTCCGCCTCACTTAGATTCCGCCTTCCCTACATCTGATTGGACAATAGGTTTACATCACCCAATGGGATAAAAGAAAATACAAGATTGACAACCCAAAATGAACTTGTAAAAGAAATTGCAGCAAATACAAAGTTTTCATTGTTTCACATTAGATAACAAACCTTTGGTTTTCTTGTAACATAACTCCATGAACACTTACATTATGATTGACTTCTATTTATTATGATTTTAAACACGTTTTTAATGCATTTGAACTCTTTTTTTTTGTGTTTTAAACACATATGACATATTTATATTAAAGTCTTTACACAACATTTATATCCTTTTAACCTGTAGGGTCTAAAATAGATATTTGAGACCAGGCTACATCACTCTTGACAGAAAAAAAGTAAAAAAGAAGAATAACAAAGGGCTGTCGATTCAAATACCTGTCTGACCTTGACTCTGCTTTATTTTACCTCTTATCTAATATGAACTAAAAAAAGTCCCGAAAAATTCTAATACCCTTGAAAGACGTTATGTAACTGATTGTGACCAGGCTGTATTTTTTTGTTTTTGAGAAAACTTGGTGCTATGTGAGCATCTTCACGTGCATGTGGGCATGTGTGGATGTGCGCCTTTGTTTTTGTGTCTGCAGCACTGACGTGTGTGCTTGCAGAACAAATGGTTTAGTGGAGTGTGCAAGCATGGCCAGCTGTATTTGTCTGCTGTAAACCCCCCAATCTGGTATCACCAGAGCACATTGTCTGAGTCACCCAAGTGTGTGTATATGTGCTTGTGTGTGCTCGTTTGTGTGACTTAAGCCTGAACTCATTGTGAATTGCAGGAAATTGTATGAAAAGCAAGCTCTCTGTAAAATGTGAGCTAAAGCCACACCGCAGTCGCATAGCATGAAGCGATTGTGGAGACACTGAATGCGGCTGTTGGATGCTGTAATATGTTGCCTGCTGTGAGGCCAAATATTACATCAGACTGAAGAGCTTAAAAACAAAGACTGTTAGCGAGAACAACTATTTTTACTCTGAAAAGAATCATTCGAAAGAGAAGAGATTGTGTTAAAAGATGGTATTTGGTTGGTTTGAATTTAAGGGTGGGGGAAAAATGGCTGATAACCCTTAGTACTTAAAGTAAACAATACAAAATAAATTACCGTTAGTCCATGACATGATACAAGGCAACAACTGGTATCACAAAATCATAAAATTAAACATACCGTCTTTTAAAAAAAATGTAAATCAGTGACAAATACACAACCCTCAGCGGTGTACTCAGCATCTGTTCATAACCATGAAGGTGATAAATCAGGGGAGGTTTCAGGGGATGGGAGAAAAAATAGAGCACAAATCACAGAAAGTGGCTTTCTCTTGTAGTCATTATGGACCCAAGTTCCCTAAAAGCTCCTTGTGTTCTCTTACTTCACAATACTGGTAGACTGATTATATGAGCCTCAATTTTAATCTAAAACATCCCTGAGAAAGTCATACTATTAGCAGCTGGAAATTTTACTTTGAATAAAACCTCAAAGATGAAAGTTTTTTTTCTTTCAGGAAAAGGCTTCTTGATTTATTTTTGTCAAATCTTGAACAGAAGTGCAAAAGAAGAGAAGCTCCAACTGTGGGTTGATAATTCAAAATGAAGACATGTTGCGAAATAAAAGTTGAAGAGGTGGCTGCCTAACCTTTCAAATCGAATCATATCATATCGAATACAATGTGTGTGCAAAAGTCTTGAGCCACCCTTCATTTCTTTATAGTAGCAAAATCCGACTACAGGGAATGCATCCATCCATCCATCCATCTTCATCCGCTTTATCCGAGATCGGGTCGCGGGGGCAGCAGCCTAAGCAGAGAAGCCCAGACCTCCCTCTCCCCAGCCACCTCCTCCAGCTTATCCGGGGGAATACCAAGGCGTTCCCAGGCCAGCCGAGAGATATAATCTCTCCAGCGTGTCCTGGGTCTGCCCCGGGGCCTCCTCCCGGTGGGACATGCCCGGAACACCTCACCCAGGAGGCGCCCAGGAGGCATCCTTGTCAGATGCCCGAGCCACCTCAACTGGCTCCTTTCGATGCGGAGGAGCAGCGGCTCTACTCTGAGCCCCTCCCGGATGGCCGAACTTCTCACCCTATCTCTAAGGGAGAGGCCAGCCACCCTTCGGAGGAAGCTCATTTCTGCCGCTTGTATCCGCGATCTCGTTCTTTCGGTCACTACCCACAGCTCGTGGCCATAGGTGAGGGTAGGGACGTAGATCGACCGGTAAATTGAGAGCTTCGCTTTTACACTCAGCTCCCTCTTCACCACGACAGACCGGTGCAGCGTCCGCATCACTGCAGCCGCAGCACCAATCCGTCTGTCAATCTCCGGCTCCCTTCTCCCATCACTCGCGAACAAGACCCCGA
>JAQSNX010008633.1:0-12251 GCA_029532605.1 Oreochromis grahami
AAAACTCAACCCCTTCCCTTCTTTATACACCCTTTAGGGCAGGGGTCGACAACCCTGGACGAAGGGTTAACTGATCGCACGACCATAGCTGGAGGCCAGCAGGTGGATGAGGGAAAGGGGAGGCAGGAGGAGGAGAGGCAGGAGGAGGAGAGACCCGAGGCGGCCGCCAGTCCGAGTATCAGGTGAACTGAATTTCAGGTAAGAAGTTATGACCTTCAGTCTGGGTCAGATATAAACCAAGTTAAGGTGTAGTTTATTTTCATTGTGCTGACTTTTTACATTCAGTTACAATAACTCGTACTGCGTACTAGCTAGTGTGAGTACAAGAAAATAATTGTTAGAGTATAATGTGTTAAATTTGCTTAGATAAGAGGGTCCAGCAGTAGATCAGAGGAATGGGAAAGGATTTGTCTGTGTTTTAGTTTGGCTTAGCTGTAGGCCTGAGAGTGTGTGTAATTGTTTAGAAGGAAAGGAATTTATGGACACTGGGGGTCTGCTGTCATAAAAGGAGACAGGAAGCTACAGTTGGGGATTGCTGATGCTGTTGCTTGTACCTTTAATACAAACTCATAATTGTTATAACTTAGAAGTAGGGTTGCAGGAGACTCTCCACCTTAAATGTTAATGTAAGACAACAAGAGGCCAGTGGCCCAGTGGATGCAGAGTGGGGGTCTCAGTGTTTGTAATATGTTAACTCTGTTTTGTATGTTGTCTAAAGGAATTTGGTGTAGCTTGGGTTAGGAGATTACTTTTATCACTGGCAGGAAGTCACATACACAGAGACACACACACAGTGCTTTGACTGTTACGACTCACCCAGACCTACACGCACACTCACTCACGTGCACTCACATAGACATACAGGTACGCGCAAACACAGGCACTCACGTGCTCGTGCATACACACACAGACACCGAGTTTGCAGCACACCATGGGGGTTTTATGATGGGGTCACTTCTATAAGGCCCTGCACGTTTCCCCTTCTAGAAGATGCATGCTTAACTGAAGATGAATGAAGATGAATAAAGGTTGCGTGAAAATAACTACTGAGTCCGGTGCCGTCTCTGGATGCCTCAAGGAATAAAAAAGAACCGGGGTGAAACTGATTTCGCAACAGTTTTGGTGCCGAAACCCGGGATTCACTCGATGCCCAGAGAGGATGAATTGGCAGAGCTGACATCGCGAAAACGAGGCGAACAGAGAGCTAGCTCACATGATTAAAAGGTAAGCACGACCCGTTTATTTTCGAAGCGTGCATATTGGATAAAGCCTAAATTATCTGTTCGCTAAGTTGAACGTATCTCAGTGTAAATTCACTCAGTAGGTTAAAGAAGCGGTGTTTGATCCGTTTTAGTTATTAGTTAATAGAATCAGTGTATCATCCGCGGCAGTGTGTGATCCGTTTTAGTTATTAGAAAAAAGTGGCGGTGTTGTGATCCGCCCCCGTGCGTTAAAGCAGGAAACGTGTGTTACTATTAGTTAGAAAGCGGGGTTTAAGGCCTCGTCACCGGCTGAGGGCTGTGTGTGTTCCGGGCTTGGCAGCTCCACTCCCTCTTGGACGCGGGGGGGAGACCTGTGGGACAGGACAACCAGGTTGGTGACCTAGGCACCGGGGACGCCTTAAATAACTTAGGCTAGGTGTTGGATCCTAGTCGCGGTTGATAACCTGCATGAGAGTGAGAGTACGACTGCTTTGCTCAGCCCACTGACTGCAGTGTGTGTAGACTGTGTAGTGTGTGTGAAAGCGCAGTTAGAGTCTGTGTCTTGTCTGAAGTACGGGAGTCAATTAAAGTAACAAAAAGAATTTGAGTCCAAAATTGTGTGGTTGTGTTGTGTGTGTGTCAGAAAATCGCTGTTAGAGTCGGCGTCTCGATAAAGGTCGGGAATTACAGGAACTAAGAGATTTGAGTTTAAGTTTGTGTTTTTGTGCTGTATGTGGAAATGCGCCAGGAGGCCGTGCCACTAATTGTTGTGTATTCTGAGTTTATTGGGGATTGAATTTAAATGTGTTTTGAGAAAAAAAGAGAAATCGCAGTTAGAGGCCGTGATGTAGTTTAAGTATTTTGTGCTGCGATCTGAAGATCCTGAGCTTATAATCTTGTTTTTATTCAGTTCTAAAAAAAGCCAATCATATCCGCTCTGTGTACTGATCAAGGTGTTGTCTTGAATCACAGCAGAGGAAGTGTCTCGCAGAAAGTTTGAATGGGACTGCAAGAAGCATGAGGTGTGTGAGGACCAGCCTCAAGGGGCGGGTTCACAGGTGGAACAAAGGAGGAGTAAAATGGAGGTGTGTGTGTGAGAGAGAGAGAGAGAGAAAGAAAGGTGGGGGTGAGTGACCAGGCTGTGTGTGTGTGTGAATTCCTTGATGACAAAAAGGGAGACAAAGCAGATTAGTTGATTGACTGTGAAATAATAATAGTCAAGAAATCATAGAGATCAAATAGGAGAAAATGAACTTAAGTAAATAAAGAAAACTAAACAGTGGATTAGGGTTAAGGAAATGATAAATAAATTGATAAAATCAAGGATGAATGGAGAATTTGATTGGATTGGATGAGAGCTGTTGGGGTGAAAGGAAAATGAGTTTGGAGGAGTGAGTTAACAGCTTAATGTGTGGGTGTAAAACAATGGGGTAAAAAAAAGAAAAGAAGAGAAAATAATGAAAACAAAGAAAATAAAAAAGTGTGGAAGTGTGAGTGGGAAATTGTCTCCAACTGGGGAAAGCAGTGATACTACAGGTCACCTTCTTCCCCTGCTGGACACAAACGAAAACATAATTTGGAGTGTCTACTTTCAAGATTAGGCTTAAAACTTTCCTTTTTGCTAAAGCATATAGTTAGGGCTGGACCAGGTGACCCTGAATCCTCCCTTAGTTATGCTGCAATAGACGTAGGCTGCCGGGGATTCCCATGATGAATTGAGTTTTTCCCTTCCAGTCACCTTTCTCACTCACTATGTGCTAATAGACCTCTCTGCATCGAATCATATCTGTTATTAATCTCTGTCTCTCTTCCACAGCATGTCTTTCATCCTGTTTTCCTTCTTTCACCCCAACCGGTCGCAGCAGATGGCCCCGCCCCTCCCTGAGCCTGGTTCTGCCGGAGGTTTCTTCCTGTTAAAAGGGAGTTTTTCCTTCCCACTGTCGCCAAAGTGCTTGCTCATAGGGGGTCATATGATTGTTGGGTTTTTCTCTGTATTTATTATTGTGCTATCTACTGTACAATATAAAGCACCTTGAGGCGACTTTTGTTGTGATTTGGCGCTATATAAATAAAATTGAATTGAATTGAATTGTGGATGAAAATAATTAATAACAACATCAGGAAGATTTTTTGTGTTTGCAGTTAAGAACAAATAAAAATTTCATTTTTGGGGGGTTTAAAGTCAGGAGAGTTCAAAACAAAATAAGCGGAGATATGTTGCTTTAGGAGTGATGAAAACATATGCAGTGACAGTGAATAATGAAAGTCTCTCAGTCTGTCGATTACAGGTGGGGAACGGACCTGGATCAATTCTCCACAGGCAGCAGTCGGAGGAAAATTATAGGTTAAGATTATTAGAAACACCCAGCCTGAATTTTGGCTGAATTGTTTTGCAGCTTCCCGTCCTCATCCTGAAAAAGCAAGCTCAAAGGAAGCTAAGCTCTCCGTGAAGACACGGAGTGCAGTTCCAGAAGCACAGCCATGACCATCAACAGTGGACAGCAGTCCAAGAGACAATACCAGAGTCCTGAGCAGAGAGGTCCAGCAGCACTATGGGCAAACGGCATCAGAAAGAGAAGATCCATCATCTTGATTGGATGAATGGAGATGCGTTTCCAACAAGCTGCAACTTCACTGTGTGTGAAGGACTTTTGAGAAGATTGTTGGAGTTTGACATTTGCCATGTTTGGAGCAAGATGGCAATGAAAGACACAGTGGGAGAATACACAGGACAAAGCTGAAATGAAGAACTGCCATTGGACTGCAAAGTGGAAGAAGGAGCAGGTGAGGACACAGAGGAATGCTGTTTTAGTGTGGAAAACAAATTGGGTTAAGGAATCCGGGGAGACAAGCGACTGCCTTGAAGTGGAGAATTGACAAAGTGTCCAGACCACCACAAAAGGGGGAGGAAGACAAGTACTGAGGTATGCAAAGTGTACTGTTAGAGAAAAGGAAAGGCAACACTGCACATGCACATGATATGTACTAGAGATAACACAAAATTATACATGAAGTGGCACACATCAAAAGAGGGTATTTGTAGAAGGGGTTAATAACACACAGCGTGGTTGCCGATGGTAACCTGCAAGCATTTGGGGTTTAGCTGTGCATGACTAAGACAGAGATTTTCATTTAGAGGTTTCTGAAACAAATTTTGGAATGAACTGAGTTTTGTTTCAGAAACCTCTAAATGAAAATCTCTATCTTAGTAATGCACAGGGGGGATGTACATAAAAGGACACAGAAATAGAAAATGTATTAACCCTACTAACACACACACACACACATGCAATGAAGCTCATTAGGATCAAACATAATTTTAAGTAGGCAATACTGTTACCATCATCTTGTCTGGTTCATTGAGTGGGTTGAGAAGTGACAAATAGACGACTGACTTAGTATTATTTTGGGGAATATGATTGAATGATAGCGGGGTGAACAGAATCCTGCAGCCCGAGTTTAAATGAGTGAAACAAGCAGATTTTTTGTTTTTTGTTTTGTTTTGTTTTTTGTTTCTGATGTATGGGGAAGGTTTTACCATGGCACACACCTGGGGACAAAGGGGGAAACTGATCATTTCAAAGAATATTGCGTTTATGTGAAGCGTGTGGTTGCTTGATGAAAGTTTTAGGGATTTAATTGGCTGAGGTATTTTTCTTTTTCACCAAGTCTTAGATTTGGTGTGTTTTCACCTATTAGAGAAAGAATATTCTGGGATAAGTCCTAAAACCGGGCTTCTGTATTTCTATTTTTCATTTTGATCTGTTATTTTTATTTTATTCTATTTTTTGTTTTGGAACAGTGCACTGAGAGTTTTGTTTGGGAATTTCTTTTCTTTAGGCAGATCTGCACGATGGGAATTAAAAGCGCTATATGACACATCGAGAAAACCGTTGCAAGTGAGTTTCTCCAAAATTACAATGGGCTCTGGAGAAAGCCATTTATTTGGGACAATTAGAAAATGAGAGTCCCTGCCCAAAAAGGATTCAGCGAGGTAATCCGATCTAAAATTCTTCTTTTTCTTTTTGAAATGACGTCATTTTGCTGAGGGTGGAAACGAAATGCGACGATAGTTTCCACTATCAGCAAAGAAAGAATGAATGAATGAAAAATGAGTGAAAATAAAAAATTCAATTCAATTTTTCAATTCAATTCAATTTTATTTATATAGCGCCAAATCACAACAAAAGTCGCCTCAAGGCGCTTTATATTGTACAGTAGATAGCACAATAATAAATACAGAGAAAAACCCAACAATCATATGACCCCCTATGAGCAAGCACTTTGGCGACAGTGGGAAGGAAAAACTCCCCCCTTTTTTTTTTTTTTTAATGTCAGGAATAACCCTGACATATTACAAAACAATAATATGATTAATTTTCCAGAATGGAGTTGTAAAGGAATTAAATACTTAGAACATATATTAGAGGGAACAGAATTTATTCCATTTGACAGACTAGTTACACAATATGGGATCAACAAGAAAAGATTTTTAGAATATCAACAAATTAAATCCATAGTAAAAAAGAGATTTAACCTCAGTCAAGCTGAATTACAAACACCACCAAGTGCGGTAAGGCAAGGCAAGGCAAGTTTATTTATATAGCACAATTCAACAACATGTGATTCAAAGTGCTTTACAGAGACATTAAAAACAAAAACAAATAAAAAGCATGATCTAAAATTGATTAAGACAAACAAACAAACAAACAAACAAACAAACAAAACAGTATTTAAAATCAAAAATCAAAACAGTAGATAAAATCAGAACAGTAGATAAAATCAGAACAGTAGATAAAGTCAGTAGTTAAAATGTAAGTTTTGAAATTTAAGCTTAAAAGTGTGGATTTGGTGATTTATTCAAAAGCAGCTGAGAACA
This sequence comes from Oreochromis grahami, assembly GCA_029532605.1. NCBI lineage: Eukaryota > Metazoa > Chordata > Actinopteri > Cichliformes > Cichlidae > Oreochromis > Oreochromis grahami. The sequence continues at coordinate 6,082 of JAQSNX010008633.1, forward strand.
GGTGGGTCTTCAATCTGGATTTAAATAAACTGAGTGTTTCAGCTGATCTGAGGCTTTCTGGGAGTTTGTTCCAGAGATATGGAGCATAAAAGCTGAATGCAGCTTCTCCGTGTCTGGTTCTGACTCTGGGAACTGATAAGAAACCGGATCCAGATAACCTGAGGGATCTGGAAGGTTCATACTGGGTCAGGAGGTCACTGATGTATTTTGGTCCTAAACCATTCAGAGCTTTATAAACCAGCATCAGAACTTTAAAGTCTATCCTCTGACGGACAGGCAGCCAGTGTAAAGACCTCAGAGCTGGACTGATGTGGTCCACTTTTTTGGTCTTAGTGAGGACTCGAGCAGCAGAGTTCTGAATGAGCTGTAGTTGTCTGACTGATTTTTTAGGTAGACCTGTAAAGATGCTGTTACAGTAATCAAGCCTACTAAAGATGAATGCATGGACTAGTTTTTCCAGGTCCTGTTGATACATCAGATCTTTTATCCTTGAAATATTCTTGAGGTGATAGTAAGCTGATTTTGTTATTGTCTTAATGTGTTTTTCTAAGTTTAGGTCTGCATCCATCACTACACCCAAATTTCGCGCCTGGTTTGTGGTTTTTAGGTGTATAGATTGAAGTTCTCTGGTGACCTGTAATCGTTTTTCTTTGGCACCAAAGACTATTACCTCAGTTTTATTTTTGTTTAGCTGGAGAAAATTGTGGCACAACCAGTCATTAATTTCCTCAATGCATTTACCAAGAGCCTGTACAGGGCCTCGGTCTCCTGGTGACAATGTGATATATATTTGTGTGTCATCTGCGTAGCTATGATAGTTTATTTTGTTGTTCTTTATAATCTGTGCCAGTGGGAGCATGTATATGTTGAACAGAAAGGGTCCCAAGATGGAACCTTGGGGAACTCCACATGTGATACTTGTCTGCTCAGATGTGAAGTTACCTATTGATACAAAGTATTTCCTGTTTTCTAAGTATGTTTTGAACCAGTTTAGTACAGTTCCTGAAAGACCTGCCCAGTTCTCCAGTCGTTTGAGTAATATATACACTTTCTTAATCTTAAATCCCCCAAATTATTATCTAAAATATACAGAACACTTTCTAAAATAGATGAATCAATATCCCTTCATATTGCAAAGTGGGAAGCAGATTTATCAGTAAGCTTAGACCAAAACTTCTGGTCTCAGGTATGCTTAAAAACCTTTAAATTGATTAAAAATCCCAGTCTGCAATTAATACAATACAACATACTACATAGAGTGCACTATACTGGTCATCGGATGTTCAAGATGGGCTTTACATCTTCCAACAACTGCTCACACTGTCAAGGCAATACACCAGACAATTACATCCACGCTCTTTGGTTCTGTCCACCAGTGCAGAAGTTTTGGCGTGAGATATGTGAAGACTTATCAAAGTGTCTGAAATGTAACATTCCAGCCTCCCCTTTAGTGTGCTTGCTGAGCAACTTGGATGAGGTCACTGCAGAAATAAACACAGCCCACATTGTTTTTACATCCCTATGCATTGCCAAGAAAACGGTCCTCCTTAACTGGAAAAATAAAAACAATCTTAATTCTAATCAACATAAAAACCATCTAATAGATCACATTAGTCTTGATACAGCCTCTGCCACCACATTTGATCAATCCCTTTGGGCTCCTTTGATCGGCTTCATCACTTAGTGGGGGTGGGGGGTCATGGTTTGGTCCTGCCTTCGCTATTGTGGTTGATGTGGAGGTTGGGATGGGCTTAGGGCGCCAGGAGAACCCCTAGAGACGTTATCCCTGGAGGGCTCAACCCGGGAGGTTGTGGTCATAACCTGGTTAGTGGCTCTGGTCGCTCTTAGAGGGTGTTCTCCTCGTGGCTGCGTGCAGCGGGGCTGGGGGATGGTCTGTATTGGCGGACGTAGGTTACTGGCCTGGTGGCCTGGCTGCCCCTGAGTGGATCCGGGGTAGGCGGGGGGACTTGGGGTTCGGGGGTGCTTCGTCTCCGTGATGGGGCTCTGGCTGGGCCTTGGGGACTTCGGTCCTCGTCGGTGTGTCGCCGAGGTTGTGGGCGGGTGGGTGCACAGGGGCTCAGCCCTGGCGCAGGGGGCCTCTGGTGCATCGGCCTAACTGGGGGGCTCTTCAACTGGCAGGGAGGTTGTTCCATCCTTGCAGAAGTCCACTCTGCAGGTGGGGGAGAGACACAGGAGAGGTGGAGAATAAACCTAACCTGGGTGTCTGTTGTGTTGTGTAGTGTGGAGATGATTGAATGTTGGGGTGGGTATAGTTTCCTCTGCGGTGGGGTGGGGTGGGCTTCCCCAGGTCCTGTGGGGCTTAGCGGTGCTGCTGCCATAGGCCCCGGTCTGGATGGGCCTGGGCTCCCTTGCCTTGGTGGGTACTAGAGGACGGGGGTGCCTACTGGGGTCAGCGGGGGAGCTGGCCCTAAGGAGGGGCATCTTGCCCCTCCCTTCTTTTCCTCCCCATCCCTGGCTGCCTCCCTCTTCCCCCTCCACCACACCCACCCACACAGGTAGGGCCTTGGGGTGCGGGTGTGTCACCAGGGTGCAGGGGAGGCATTCCCCCCCTCTGTCCCCTTCTGGCCACCTGTGCCTCAATTTTATTCCACAACTTAGACATCCACATTATTCACACTCTCATAACACACACACACTCTCATAACACACACACACATATAAATATATGTATATATATATATATATATGTAGGGCCTTGAGGGTGACCACGTTAACGGCGTCCAGAGGACGGTCTGTGTATTCAACCCTACCTCTGGCGCCGGTGCCCACCTCTCAATTTTAAATCCATGTAGACATTGAGGGTTCTCGGGAGGGGCCGTGCTAACACCTGCTGCTCTCTGGCAGCAGCACCATGCCCTCCCTTGTTTTAAATGCACTTTAGAACAACACGCAGCAACACTACACATGAGCGGGAGGAGGGAGGTATGGGGTCTTCACACACCCCCGTTCTCTACTAGCCATCGGGCTGGGGGGGGGGCTGGGAGGAGGTGTTGGCTGTCCGATTGGCCTCCCTGCTGCTGCGGAGCCTGGGGCGGTCTGCTTGCCTCCACCCCGGGGGAAAGGGTCACATCTCTTGGGTCTGGGTGCCGTTTCCCCCTCTGGGGCGAGGGTACCTGGACCCGGGGTATAGAGTATGTTTGGGGAGTATGATTGTGTGTACATGTCCATGTATGTCTATCCCTACATTGGGTGAGTGCTGAGTGTTTGTATATGTGTGCATGAGGGTGGGAAAGCATGTTTGTGTCTGTGCGTGCCTGTTTGTCTGTGTCTATATGTCAGGTCGGGTCTTAGACTCCACCTCCCTGGGTACTCCCAGGCCCTCCAAGTGTGGAGGCCTATCTCCCCTCACCACACTCCCTGCTGGTAACTGATGCCCTCAGGGGTTGGTGCATTGGTGGTTCTTGGTGTCCGGGGCTGGGCGCTCAGGTATGCACCAGCTCACTCCCGGTGGCTACTTGGCGGGGCCTGGTGCCTGTCGCTCGGTCAGGCCTCTTCCGGGGCAAAGGGGGCTCTCGGGCCTCCGGCCTCGGGTCCTGCAACTCGGTTCACTCTGGCACAGCTGGCTGCCGGCAGAGCCGGCGGGCACGCCAGTGCAGCCCCCTCTGGCTTCTGCTCCGTGGCTACTGGGTGACCCCTCGTCTGGGGATCTCCTCAGCCCTTCCCAGGAGGGTGGCACGGATGCCCCTCCGGTGGCACTCCTTGGGCTCTCGCACTCTGGGGCCTCTGGATGTCTGGAGCCTGGATCTCCTCCATGCCTGCTTCATGCCCTGGGGGACGGGGCTATGGCCCTCCACACCCTCTAGCAGACCGTTACATGGGGAAACCTTTTGTATACAAGCGCGTTGATCCACACAGGTGTGCACACGGGTGTTCACTGTTCGTAGACATAAACTACACCTTTCTTAGCTGCTACTTCAAAGCACATTATGCGCTGTCTGTCCTGCGTGCTGCACAACAACTTTCAATATTTAGTATTTACTGCTGTTCACACTTAGCTAGATTAACATGATGGTGTTGTGTTTAGTATGTTGCTTTGTTTTTGTTTGTTTTGTTTTTTTTGCATGTCTTCTCTTCTTTTTCTGTCAACAGGTGATCCAGGAGATTTTTTCTTTCTCTTTGTCTTTGTAAGTGCCGTTTCTCACTGTCCCTTTTCCCTTCTGTTTTTCTTTTCCTTCCTCTTTTTTTCTTTCTCCCTTTCCTATCCCCCAGTCATGTCTGTCCCATCTGTAACAACTGAAAATAAAATATATAATAACAACAAAGTTTGATCAAATGGACCAATACGGCAATGCCATGATGATCCATTTGGCAAAATAAATCCATTTGGTATCCTTGTTGGTCTTCAGACAACAATTCTGACGGCTAAAGAACCAGAAAGAAGTAAAACAGGATGAAAGACATGCTGTGGAAGAGAGACAGAGATTAATAACAGATATGATTCGATGCAGAGAGGTCTATTAACACATAGTGAGTGAGAAAGGTGACTGGAAAGGAAAACCTCAATGCATCATGGGAATCCCCGGCAGCCTACATCTATTGCAGCATAACTAAGGGAGGATTCAGGGTCACCTGGTCCAGCCCTAACTATATGCTTTAGCAAAAAGGAAAGTTTTAAACCTAATCTTGAAAGTAGAGATAGTGTCTGTCTCCTGAATCCAAACTGGAAGCTGGTTACACAGAAGAGGGGCCTGAAAACTGAAGGCTCTCCCTCCCATTCTACTTTTAAATACTCTAGGGACAGCAAGTAGGGGAACTGACTGGGCTGGTGAAAGCTGACAAGACTTGACTGACTTGACCACTACTCAAGGCTAACCTCCACCTAGACATGACAAAGGGTGGATGAATCTATGTGTGTTTCGTTTTAAAGGAGCAGAAAGATGACAGCAACATCCTAGGTTGCATGAGTTTTTGGCCGTGCCGATTTAACCGTTTAATAGCCACTTTCTATTAAACGGTTAAAACTTTACCAGGGGTGTGTTATTCATGGGCTTGTGTTGCTCACAGAGGTCACTGTGAGAAAGTGTGTATACACCTGCGCAGCGCTAACATTTACATTTCTTTTCTACAGCAGAGGGTTAATCATGTGGTCTAATGATGTGTTACAGCAGGACACACTAATGGTTAAGGTTCTTTTTCTACTACAGGATTACTGGGTTTATGAGTGAAGGGAACTGTGTTACAGGCTATATGTTGATTATGCTATTACACTGTGTTCTTGGGAAAATGTGAATATAGTGTGAGACACATACTGTGTTGAAAACCAGTGCCACTCTTTTTACAGCACAAGGATTAACTTTATGACCTTTCACAGCACCTCTGGAACCTGTCGACCTACGCCTGACCACAAGGATGATCCATGTGTGTTGCTAATGTTTGTTTTCTAAGAGTGCATGTAGAGGATTCAGCAGAGACAGACAAGTGACATGAGAAAACAGATAAGAGATGCAGTGTATTAATATGGGGCTCATTAGCTGACCACTATTGAGCTCAAAGGCAAGGCAAGGCAAGTTTATTTATATAGCACAATTCAACAACATGTGATTCAAAGTGCTTTACAGAGACATTAAAAACAAAAACAAAAAGCATGATCTAAAATTGATTAAGACAAACAAACAAACAAAACAGTATTTAAAATCAAAAATCAAAACAGTAGATAAAATCAGAACAGTAGATAAAGTCAGTAGTTAAAATGTAAGTTTTGAAATTTAAGCTTAAAAGTGTGGATTTGGTGATTTTATTCAAAAGCAGCTGAGAATAGGTGGGTCTTCAATCTGGATTTAAATAAACTGAGTGTTTCAGCTGATCTGAGGCTTTCTGGGAGTTTGTTCCAGAGATATGGAGCATAAAAGCTGAATGCAGCTTCTCCGTGTCTGGTTCTGACTCTGGGAACTGATAAGAACCATCCATCCTAAACCATCCATCCATTCGCTTCCGCTTATCCTTTTCAGGGTCGCGGGGGGCGCTGGAGCCTATCCCAGCTGTCATAGGGCGAGAGGCGGGGTACACCCTGGACAGGTCGCCAGTCTGTCACAGGGCCAACACACAGGGACAAACAACCATTCACACTCACATTCACTCGCACATTCACACCTAGTGACAATTTGGATTATCCAATTAACCTATCCCCACAAGCTGCATGTCTTTGGACG
>JAQSNX010008634.1:0-12348 GCA_029532605.1 Oreochromis grahami
AAAAATTGCAGGTGCAAGTGTTGCATGTTGAGGAGAAATTTCTTTTGAGTGAAGAAAAGCTAAATTTGAGTGAATAAATTAATTGCTGCATGCAAAAAATGTATTTCAGTGTTTGCTATTATCCATACACACACACAACAGCAGCCCCTCTCCCTCAGTTTTTGCATTTGCGCTTGCTCGCAATGTGTTGCTTGCGCTCTCAACATTTCTGCGCGTCCGTGTTCAGCTCTTTCTGTACACCGTAATATTTGTGCCTTACAAAACCAGCCAATCACAGACTTGGATGCATGAAAATCTGATTGGCTGTTTTGGTCTCAATCAGCTCGAAATGACGAAAACTTGTATGTTTTGAATACTTACTAAAACAATATATGAAAGTAATGAGAAAGTGGCCACTTTCATGAGTAGATCATATAAGCCTTATATGATTCACTATATGAAGTAGACCACATCTTATGCAAGTCTTTTATAAGTTTTTACTATTTCTTTTCCATATGGGTAGAGCACTTATGCAAATATATGATGTCTCGATAAATCAAGCAGATATTTGAAGTTTACCTGACACCATTCTCGCATGAACATATCTTAAAAGTTTATTTTGTGACCCAGAAGAGTAATATTTCAAACTCTGCAACTCTGTGTTCCTCTGCCACTGCCTCGTTTGAGTTTTGGACGAAATGGATTCTGGCACATCGCATTTCGTCATTTCGAGCTGATTGGAGACCAAAACAGCCAATCAGATTTTTGCATCCAAGTCTGTGATTGGCTGGTTTTGTGGCACAAATATAACGGTGTACAGAAAGAGTTGAGCGCGCACAGGCAGAAATGTTGAGAGCGCAAGCAACACATTGCGACAAGCGCAAATGTAAAAAACTGAGACGAGAGGGGCTGCTGTTGTGTGTGTGTGTATTTGGATAATAGCAAACACTGAAATAAATTTTTTGCACGCAGCAATGAATTTTGTTCACTCAAATTTAGCTTTCTTCGCTCGAAAGAAATTTCTCCTTAAAATGCAACACTTGCACCTGCAATTTTTTTTTTTACGTGCGCTCAAAATTTTTACGTGCGCTCAGAATAGTGGCACAAAAATAATGCCATATATTCAGTGCTTTACATTTTGTCATGTTACAGAAACATGCAAACTGATTCAAAGTAAGGTTTATTTTAGACTCATTAGAAACCATAAACTCACAATAGAACTTAACACTGGTCAAAGACCAGTGTACATGTTCATACTTTTATTCCACAATCAGAGAGAAAGAAACAGAGAGAGAGTGCAGGACAGACAGACAGGTGACAGTCTCAGGTGTACACACTGCTACAAAACAGCACAAGAGAAGGAGGATTTAGTGTTTGTGTTATTACGAGTGCTAAACAAGAAGAGTTCCCAGATGGTACAGTGGACACGTCTGACTCCTGTGATTAAAGCATCTTTCTTTCAGCTTAACAAGTGAACCGTCAGCCCCATAAAATCATCACATTCTCTGTAAGATTAAGGTCAGCTATTGAACGGCGTATATTTTACAGCAAAGGCTTTAAAACCAAGTTAACGCTGAAAGTACAAACATCACTAACGTCACATAAATTTGCCGACATGTGGCCAACAGTAATATTTTAATGTTCTTCGTTATTTAACATTTGTACATAAATAAGTGACATAATATTCAGCACTTGCTTTTAAAAATTTACTCTTCAGCCACCCCGCTTCAGCCATCTAGTGATGGTAAATTCGATTCTTTTTACTGAATCGAGTTTTAATGAGTCACTCACCAAAGTGAATCGGGTTTTTTGAGTCATTTGAGTCACTGAGTCAATTGACCAGAGAGTGCAAAAAATGTACATTTTCACTCAAACTTAATTTGTTTCTCTTTTCATGTTTATCCTACTGCTAACATGAGTGATTCTAAAAGAAAACAACTATTTTATAGAGCAAAAAAGAGCAAAAAAAAATTCTAAAGGGGACATTTATTTTATTTTATTTATTTTTATTTTATTTTATTAGTATTTTCTTTAAATGTGTCAAATATATATTTTCTCATGTAAATGTCCACTGAGCTGTGTGCCAGGGGGCGGTAATGCGCCTTAACATTGGTTGCCAACCAAGAAGAAGAAGAAGCTGTGAGCCAGGAGGGAGGGGGTGAGTGAGTCCTGAGTGATTCGTTCGCGCTATGATTTAGCACAGGAAGGGAGGGGGTGAGTAGCTCAAATGTGCTGTTAGCATGTTAGCAGAGTGACGCTACTGTGAACTCAGGAGCTATTGTCTTGATGTGAGCTTCTACTCAGGGTTTTTTCTTCCAGTTCAGAGCAGAAATGTTTTTGTTAAGATACTGGATGTTGTGTTTTTCTCGACAATTTTAATTATAAGCTAGATATATTTCTACTAATGAAATTAGTTTGCTAACAGCAACAGGGATGAGTCAGTGAGTCAGCTGAGCTTGTGAATCATGATTCACGAGTCAGTAAAGTGATTCTCGAGTATTGAACGATTCGTTCATGATTCGCGCATCACTACAGCCATCTCCCGTTTTTTTCGAAAAAATTATCCACACCCACAGCCGTGCTATGAATTCTGGGAAATGTTGGGCCACAAGGGATACCCATCCTTCAAAAGAACCCACCCACCACTTTAATTCAGTGATGGGAATAACGGTGTTACAAGTAACGGCGTTACTAACAGCGTTACTTTTTTCAGTAACGAGTAATCTAATTACTATTTCTATCGTTACAACGCCATTACCGTTACTAACAAGAAAATGCGGTGCGGTCGCATTACTATTTTTCAACAAACAGACGGTTGAAGCTGTATTCAGCTTACCGCACCTTGTATTAGTTGCACGGAAGTAGCTGTAAATAATCTGGGCACTACAGCTTTAAGCAGCTCCGTGCGCTCCTTCGTACGGCAATCACTTTCTGGCACAACACCTGGAGCTAGGGGCGCAAAACAATCGCATGAGTGCTGCTGTTTGGCTGAGGAAGAACAAAGAAGTCGTGGTAAGGCAATCACATGACCACTTAAAGATGACAAAGCAACAAGGTGATATATACCAGTCTTTAAATTGTGTTGATAGGCCACGTAAAACTAGAGTCATGATAAACATATATACACGGCGTTTTTTCCTCAATAGTTTCGTCATGTTTACTGTCTAAGGACAGCGCTAGCAAGCACTCTCTGCTTATGACCAAAAAACAAAACAAAAAACAGCCCTTTCGTGTTGGTGGAAAAATGCACCATGTCGACTGATAGGTTTGTAGCATAAACCTATTCGCTGGAACGTTCAGGACAATTTGCTACACAGCAAAAACAGACACAAGTAGGCAAAGTTCTTTGTAGTACTCATGCATGAGGGAGACCTGCCTGGAGCCAAGTGTCATTCCACCCACTTGACCTCCGTCAGACTCTCAGCCAGGTTCCCCATAGCACTCTTTTTATTGTGGTTACATGAATATGCATAGGTTCATTAACATATGACATCTTATATAGGTATGCATGTGAACAAAGAATACCCTGTGTGTGTGTGTGTGTGTGTGTGTATCTGTGTGTGTATGGGGTCAAGATGTAACCCCAGGAAGACTCCCCAAAGCTGGTGCCAGGATTCTAGCGGTACATCTGAACAAAAGGCTCTTAGACTCAAACAGATATACGTGTGTTTGTTATACCATATATCAGCAAGAGAAGATACGACCTCTCCTAGGAGGTGTGTGATCTATGCCAGAACACTCTGAAGAGGAGTGAACACAGTCCCCTCTTCATGCTACACAGAGTTGTTACAGACCTCCTGGGATGAGACATTCTTTCAATCTACAAATGATTAAATACTTCTAAGCATATATGAGTAAATATTTCTAAGCATAAATGACAATCACAATACAAATCTAACAGACCAATCAAAAAACGATATGACAACATGACTTTTGGTTGTTTAGGAAGAGGGGGAAGTTTTAGGAGTGACGTGAAGAGAGAGAGAGAGTTTTGAGATGTGAGAGATTTGTGACGTTTAGCATGTTTGGAGTGTGTAGTTAATGTGTGGTGTTGTGGATAGTTTTGTGTTGTGTGTCAGAACAGTGAGGCGATTGCTGAATGAAAAGAGGAGGAGTGATGCTGTCAGACCTGCAGGTATCAGGCTGTGATGTTCTCCTTTATAGTGCACAGAAATTATTTTTTTGAGTGGCACAAATAATTTGTGTGGCATCTTATTGAATGCGGAACACCTGATTGTTATGTAAACGGTTTGCAATTGTTATAAAAATAGGTAAAAGGTAAATGACTGCAAATTGACAATTTATATTTGCATTTAAAGTTATGAAATATGATTCAATAAACATGTTTTTGGTTGTTACAGTAAAAAATATAACTTTTTCTACTCTGATTTTATGTTTCTTTTGTCTGATTTTAGATCAACTGTGTTAATACAGTATGTCAAAATGAAAAACATAACTGTAAATTCAGACACGTGTGGTTGTGCTGAAAAGGATGATACCAAACAAGGCAACGTAAATAGTTTTTAAAGGTGAAATGTAGAGGGAAAATCAAAAAGTGGTTAAAATTGACAATTATACCCTGGACCCCATGATTAAACATTTTTTTTAGTAAATAGTAGTAAGTAACGCAATAGTTACTTTTCAAGTAATTAATTACTTTTAGAACCTTGTAACTCAGTTACTAACTCAGTTACTTTTTAAAAATAGAATAGAATAATCCTTTAATTGTCCCACAAGGGGAAATTTGGTTGTAACAGCAGCCAGAAAGACACATGTACAACAAACAGTACACAGGACACAGGACAGAAACATACACAATTTTTCTTACATATTTACATTTTTACATTAAGGACAATGGTTACTATAAACAGAGTACTGTACAGTTATTAAATTAAATAAAAAATAACTACAGATAACTACAGATAAGAGGCAAACCAGGTTGTAATGCGAATCGGTTGATTAAATTATTGCAGTTACAGCACTGATGTAAACATCTATGTTTGTTGGGAGCAGTTCTGATTGTACAGTCTGACAGCTGCAGGGAGGAAGGACCTGCGGAAACGCTCGTTCATGCATCTAGGATGCAGCAGTCTGTCACTGAAGGAGCTCTGCAGTTCAGCAGCATTTCCATGCATGGGGTGGGAGACTCTGTCCATCAGAGATGTTATTTTGGACAGAGTCCTTCTGTCTCCCACCACCTGCACTGGGTCCAGGGTGCATCCCAGAACAGAGCTGGCCTTCCTGATGAGTTTATCCAACCTCTTCCTCTCAGCTGCCGATAAACTGCTGCTCCAACATACCACACTGTAAAAAATGACAGATGCCACCACAGAGTCATAGAAGGTCTTTAAAAGTGCTCCCTGTACTCCAAATGACCTCAGCCGCCTCAGCAGGTAGAGTCTGCTCTGACCCTTCCTGTAAAGAGCATCAGTGTTGTAGCTCCAGTCCGGTTTATTATTCAGGTTAACACCCAGGTACCTGTAAGAGTCCACTATCTCAATGTCCACTCCCTGGATGTTCACCAGTGTCAGTGTGGTGGGTCTGCGTCCACTGTCTGTACTCTGAGTCGTCCTCACCTGTGATGAGGCCGACTATGGCAGAGTCGTCAGAGAACTTCTGTAGGTGGCAGCGTGGGGAGTTGATGGAGAAGTCTGCAGAGTAGAGGGTGAAGAGGAACGGTGCCAGCACAGTTCCCTGTGGGGCCCCCGTACTGCAGACCAGCGTGTCAGAGACACAGCCCTGTGTCCTCACATACTGTGGACGTTCTGTGAGGTAGTCCAGTATCCACTGGGACATGTGGTGGTCCACTCCCGATAGCTCCAGCTTGTCTCTCAGAAGTCGTGGCTGGATGGTGTTAAAAGCACTGGAGAAATCAAAGAACATGATCCTCACAGTGCTTCCAGGTTTCTCTAGGTGAGTCAGAGCTCGGTGCAGGAGGTAGATGATGGTGTCCTCCACCCCGATGCCAGGCTGGTAAGCAAACTGTAGCGGATCCAATGAAGACCTCACCAGGGGGCGCAGATGGTTTAGAACTAACCTCTCAAGGGTCTTCATCAGATGCGATGTCAGGGCTACCGGCCTGTAGCTGCTGAGGTCCTTGGGATGGGAGGTCTTTGGTACCGGTACCACACAGGATGTCTTCCACAGCTGTGGTACTTTGACTGGGAACTGGGAGGTGTGAAGCTGAGAGGTGTGAAGTCCTGAGATGAAGGACAGGCAGTCCCTGAAGATGAAGGAGATTGCATGAAGGGGGGACGATGCTGTGGGAGGGGTGGATGGTTGATCAAACCTATTAAAATATTTAGGTCAGTCACCCACCCCAAGTCTCCTGCAGCCTGGGGGGTTGGTTTTTGTCCTGAGATTGTCTTCAGGCTGTTCCAAACCCCTCTGATGTTGTCCTGTTGCAGCTGCTCTTCCATCTTCCTCCTGTAGTTTTCCTTCCCCTGCCTTATCTTCCATTTCAGCTTCTTCTGGACAACTCTCAGCTCCTGTTTGTCTCCTGATCTAAAGACTCTTTTCTTCTCCTTGAGGAGAGCCTTAATTTCAGGATTTATCCATGGCTTGTTGTTAGAAAAACACCGTACTTTTATGATAGGTACGGTGTTGTCCACACAGAAGTTCATGTAATCCGTAATGCAGTCTGTGATGCTGTTGAGGTCATCCTCCAGGGGGCTGCAGAGGTTGTCCCACACAGTAGAACGGAAACAGTCCCTCAGGGCCTCTTCAGTCTCTGCCGACAATTTCCTTACTGTGCATTTCACAACTGGTTCTCTGTGTACTAAAGGTTTATACACAGGCTGGAGATGAACCAGGTTGTGATCTGAGCCCCCCAGAGGAGGGAGAGGTGATGAGCTGTATGCCTCCTTGGTGTTAGCATACAATAAGTCCAATGTTTTATTGTCTCTGGTGTGGCTGGTGACATACTGGGTGAAGGTGGGGAGAGTGGAGGACAGGGAGATGTGATTAAAGTCCCCAGAGATCAGGAAAAGGGCCTGAGGGTGCTGTGTTTGGAGTCTGCTGGTTACAGTGTGCAGGACCTCACAGGATGCTGCAGCGCTAGCAGAGGGCGGGACATACACAGCTATCATAATCACATGTGTAAACTCTCGCGGTAGATAGTATGGTCTCATGCTAACCGCTAGCAGCTCAATGTCCTTACAGCATAGCGTCTCTTTGATAGATAAATGCCCAGAGTTACACCATCTATCGTTCACAAACACAGCCAGACCCCCACCTCTCTTCTTACCACTCTCCATTGTTCTGTCGGCCCGGATCAGATGAAAACCATCCATGTTTACGTGTGAGTCCGGAGTTAGCACAGTTAGCCACGACTCTGTGAAGCACATCAGGCTGCACTCCCTGTAGCTCCTCTGATGTCGGGTAAGAGCCGCCAGTTCGTCTACTTTATTGGGGAGAGATCTCACATTCCCCATAATAATAGATGGAATCGCTGGCCGGTACCTCCTAACTTTACTGCGACGCCCGATCCCGGCCCGAGTACCGCGTCTCTTCCTCCTCACCTGTTGGCTGGATGTTGGCTTGCTCGGCGGTAGGCAGGGCAGCGGAGGCTCCGACGGCTAACAGCTGATCCCTGCTGTAAACAATGGGAGCTCGGACCTCCACGCACTCTCCGGACAAACACGCCGTAAAAAATGTAATAAAGAACACCATTGTCCATAGAATTCTGAGCTCCATTGTGGGGGACAGCAGTCCACAATAGAAAAACAAAAACAATAAACACAAAAACAACAAAGAAACATATATTAAAGAGAAAAAAGGACTCGGTCAGGTAGGAGCTGCTGATACTGGCTGCCAGCTCGGAGCGGCGCCGGAAGTAAAAAAGTAACTAGTAATTATAATTAATTACTTTTTCAAAGTAACTTGCCCAACACTGCTTTAATCACACTCTAGATCTTGTTTTAACATATGGCATAGAAACTGAACATTTAACATTGTTTTCTGAAAACCCTCTCTTGTCTGATCATTTCCTGATAATCAGTGTTGGGACTAACGTGTTATTAAGTAACGCGTTACAGTAACTACGTTATTATTGTGGTAACGAGCACGGTAACTAGTTATTATGCCAAAATTAGGAACGTGTTAATCGTTACTGGGATTTAGATAGGGTTGTTATTCGTTACTTCGTGTGGTGGCTATCGCGGAGCTTCCACAGATTCAGTAACATTAGCAAGTGGTGGAGGCCAGCAGGTGGATGAGGGAAAGGGGAGGCAAGAGGAGAGACCCGAAGCGGCCGCCGGTCCGAGTGTCAGGTGAACTGAACTTCAGGTAAGAAGTTTTGACCTGCAGTCTATCTGGGTCAGATATAAACCAAGTTTAGGTGGAGTTTATTTTCGTTATGCTCACTTTTTCGTACTGCGTACTAGCTAGCATGACGGAGTTTCTATACACCTGGGTGGGTGCTATGATGTTGAACGTTATTTTGTTCATAAGGTTAATTATTAGAGTTGCCAACCGTCCCCTAAAAATCGTCTCGTAAAATATTACATAAAATATTACGCGCTTCGTATTGAGGTGAAAAGAAATGCAGTTTGTCCCGTACTTCAGCTACAATGAAAAAGACACAAAGCTGGAGTTATTCTGGGTCTTTGCTGTCAGCTGCCTCTTCTCTCATTCTCTCCCCCTCCCTCTACTGTTTCTACTTCAATCATGAAACTGATCAATGATCAGCTGATCGGCTTTTCTCTCTTGTTTGTTTATCGCCCACTTTGCGCCAGAAAGAAGAAACCAGCGGAGGTCACGTTAAACAACAGCAGCACGTTTAACTTTGATCAGCTGTTGTTAGAATTTATTTAATATTGCATTCTAGTATCAGCTGATGTTTGCTGGAGCCACAGCCGTGAAAGCTGCTTGTCATCATATTGGTTTGGATATGCGGTGAGAGGGAAACATGCAGATGAAACCAGGAGATGTCCTTACTGAATCATCAGAGCTGAACAGGTGATGGAGAAACAGGTTTACCTTTTAGGTGACATGAATGAGTTGAAGGGAAGTTATCAACTGTTTATGAGAGACAAATAACACCAGGATCCTTTTTTTACGTAGCTGACAGCTGGTAACTGTTCAGGGGCGGGTCTAGCAAAGTTTTTGCCAGGGGGGCCAGGTAGGGCATTAACAGGGAGAGGGGAGCACAAAGAAATACTTTTCTTTTTTATTCTCATTTAAAATGTCTAGCTTTTAAAAAATAATTATCTGAATCTTACAACAAACAATTGATAGATTGATACATATATACCATCAGAACAGTGTACATCACTGTCACAACAGCGTTTGTTTTCATTCAAAGGCTTTATGGTTTTTCCTATAATGGTGGGCCAGTCTCTAGTCAAAATGCCCGGGCCAATTTTTTGTCCCAGTCCAGCCCTGTATGCAGCTCATCTGCAGTCTGGAGTTACCTACATCTTCCTATTTGGAAGGCAGAATTTCTGAGTTCTGAGTACAATCAAAAGCACCACGACTGCAGTTTTTGTGTTGGATGTAAAAAGCGCACATGACACTGTGACGTAGGCTAGAATCATGACGGCAGTTAATGACGGTCCAGGCGTGGGATTTCTCTCGTGGAAATATGCACATTATTTTTTCCTTTGTATTGGTAGGTGGCACAGTCCACTTGTGGCAAGTAAGCAAGCTAGAAGACTGGCAATCTGGCTGGGTATCCAGTTACGGAAGCAACACATTAACAAGAGAATTCTGAGTAAAACCAAAGTTACTTTCTCTAGTAACTAGTTACTTTGAAAGTAACGAGTAACTTGAAGTAACTGAGTTACTTTTGATAGAAGTAACTAGTAATGTAACTAAGTTACTAATTTAAAGTAACTTACCCAACACTGCTGATAATATATAAATTAACAATAATTGATTACACAGCAGTGGGGAGTAGACTTCATCACAGTAGATGTCTTTCTGAACATGCTGTAACTAAGTTTAGGAATATAATCCAACCACTGTTATCATCTTCAATGCCCTGTACCAACACAGAGCAGAGCAGCAGAGCATCTCTGTGGTTGTCCTGCTAGACCTCAGTGCAGCGTTCGATACTGTCGACCATAATATCCTATTAGAGCAATTAGAGCACGTTGTAGGTATTACAGGTACTGCGCTGCAGTGGTTTGTATCATATCTATCTAGACTCCAATTTGTTAATGTAAATGTCGAGTCCTCTTCACATGCTGAGGTCAATTATGGTGTTCCACAGGGTTCAGTGCTAGGACCATTTCTTTTTACATTATACATGCTTCCCTTAGGCAGCATCATTAGAAGACATAGCATAAATTTTCACTGCTATGCAGATGACACCCAGCTCTATCTATCCATGAAGCCAGATAACACACACCAATTAGTTAAACTGCAGGAATGTCTTAAAGACATAAAGACCTGGATGGCCGCTAACTTTCTGCTTCTTAATTCAGATAAAACTGAGGTTATTGTACTCGGCCCTGAAAATCTTAGAAATATGGTATCTAAGCAGATTCTTACTCTGGATGGCATTACCTTGGCCTCCAGTAATGCTGTGAGGAACCTTGGAGTCATTTTTGACCAGGACATGTCCTTCAATGCACATATTAAACAAATATGTAAGACTGCTTTCTTCCATTTGCGCAACATCTCTAAAATTAGAAATATCCTGTCTCAGAGTGACGCTGAAAAACTAGTTCATGCATTTATTACTTCCAGGCTGGACTACTATAATTCATTATTATCAGAAAGTCCTAAAAAATCCCTGAAAAGCCTTCAGCTAATCCAAAATGCTGCAGCAAGAGTACTGACAGGGACTAGAAAGAGAGAGCATATTTCTCCTGTTTTGGCTTCCCTTCATTGGCTTCCTGTTAAATCCAGAATTGAATTCAAAATCCTGCTCCTCACATACAAGGTCTTAAATAATCAGGCCCAATCTTATCTTAATGACCTTGTAGTGCCATATCACCCCATTAATGCACTTCGCCCTCACACTGCAGGCTTACTTGTTGTTCCTAGAGTATTTAAAAGTAGAATGGGAGGCAGAGCCTTCAGTTTTCAGGCTCCTTTCTATGGAACCAGCTTCCAGTTTGGATTCAGGAGACAGACACTATCTCTACTTTTAAGATTAGGCTTAAAACTTTTCTTTTTGCTAAAGCATATAGTTAGGGCTGGACCAGGTGACCCTGAATCCTCCCTTTAGTTATGCTGCAATAGGTGTAGGCTGCTGGGGATTCCCATGATGCATTAAGTATTTCCTTTTTCCTCCTCCTTTCTCACTCACTATGTGTTAATAGACCTCTCTGCATTGAATCATGTTCTTTATTAACCTCTGTCTCTCTTCCACAGCATGTCTTTATCCTATTTTCCTTCTCTCACACCAACCGGCCGCAGCAGATGGCCGCCCCCTCCCTGAGCCTGGTTCTGCCAGAGGTTTCTTCCTGTTAAAAGGGAGTTTTCCTTCCCACTGTCGCCAAAGTGCTTGCTCATAGGGGGCCATATGATTGTTGGGTTTTTCTCTGTATGTTGTAGTCTCAAAAAGTTGAATCTGTTCATCTGGACGTAGCGTTTTGTGGGAGAAACGTTTCGCCACTCATCCAAGTGACTTCTTCAGTCTCAGTCTGAGACTGAAGAAGTCACTTGGATGGTGGGAGCTTTCTCCCAAAGCGCCCGTCAGATGAACTGGATTCAACTTTTGGAGATTACTTTCTGGATGATTGAGAATGCATCAAGACGTATTATTGTAGTGTTTACCTTACAATATAAAAGCACCTTGAGGTGACTGTTGTTGTGATTTGCCTGTATAAATAAAATTTATTGAATTTAGTACTTGGGGTAATATGTTCAAATTTATGTGTAATGTATAAGGATTCTGGACAAGCTAAAAGTTTTCCTATTTATGATTCAGATAATCCTGTATAAAGAGCATTGCACTTTCCAACCTACTTGAATGAATTATATGATTCATTCAGAAAGTGATGAGAAGTTAACTGTTTGGTTTAAGGGAAACCCACCACCACACCTCCACCTACAGATTCCCCTCTTCTCCCATACTGTTGCCTGTTGGATCAGTCTGTGTTGTGGTTCTACTGGTGTTACTGGTTCTGTTGGGGAGACAATGTGTTCACAGGAAACTTGAAGGTCAGACTTATGTACAGACTATTTATTGTGATAAGTTGTGTTTTCATTCTGAACATGCCATTACTTCAAAGCTGTATTTTCATAATGTTTAGAAGCTGAACATTTCATCTTAATTTCTGGTTTCTTAATATGTGGTCTATTTAGATTCTTAAATAATTGTAAATGATTTAATTTCAGATGCTAAAGAAGCTGGAGAAAACATCACCGATGACATCACATACAGTGACATCAAAATATCATCTTGTCAACAAACCC
>JAQSNX010008635.1:0-11973 GCA_029532605.1 Oreochromis grahami
ATTAGTGGCTGACCTGCTCTGCCACCTGAGCTACAGCCACCCTTACATCAAGACTAGAAAGCTCCTTTCCATGCATAGTGGATTTCAACCCAAATCCATCACCTTGCAACGCCAAGCAGCCGAGGATAAGTGAATGTCAGACCCACCACCCAGAAAACAAAGATTCATGAGTATATCAGGAAGTTAGTCACAAATGACAGTGTGGTGAGTGAATATCCCAGGTAGTAGAAACCAGAGAAAGAAGAGAAGCAAGGAGATGAACCCTCATGAATGGACAGATCCCTGCACGGTATATACCACCATAAGATAGAGGAAGCGGCTGACATCCAAAAACCTATCAGTGGCTGGACAAATGCTGGATGAAAGACAGCACAGACACAGACACACTATCATGGAAGGAGAAGAAGACGCTCTGACCACAATATCATTAGAGGCTGGGGTCTACCATACCAGGCTATGCAATGATCCTCCTGAGACAATCTGGCACACACTTCATGGCAGTGTTTGATAGCTAGATTATAACTTTTTTCTCCAGGTCTGCACTATTGCATCCATTTTAGTCACAGACCCAACCACTATATTTAATTATCCTGTACCACTATGTCATGTATTTTACTAAGCAATTCTTCTCACGCAGTCAGAGATATGTTTTCTATGCTTCATTCATACATTCAAAACAGGAAACACAGTTTTTTTTTTTTTTCTCCACTAACCGACTCTGCTACATCCTGTTCACTTGAGAGATCAAATTATCTGTTCCTAATCCAACAACACTGAACTAATTTGCATATCAGTTAATGACCCAATAAGCTGACAGGACAAAAGAAATTCATATTTAAGAAATTGGCACAAAAAAGAATTTCCTTCAAACGGTAAATCACTTATATTGCTCAATCAGCAGAAGACCTCTTCCAATTTACTATTTTAAAATTATATTTACATATATATATAAATATAATTTTAAAATAGTAAATTTTTGGTTTTTTGCCCCTTTCCCCCGTCCCTCTTCCCCGCTGTTTTTCTTTCCCTCTTTCTTTCCCCCCCCCAATTAAAAAAAAAAAAAAAAAAAAAAATGGTACTAACAAGTTATCTGGAATATGGATGTCTGTGCCAAATCAAAGATCTTGTATTTGTATTTCCTGTCTTTGTATTATTTGTTTTGCATATATGCATAAATAAACATAGATCATATAAAAAAAAAAAAAGAAATGCGAAATCCAGAAAAAAAAAAATTATATTTACAGTGGCCTGCAAAAGTATTCAGCCCCCTTGAACTTTTCCACATTTGTCACATTACAGCCACAAACATGAATCGATTTTATTGGAATTCCATGTGAAAGACCAATACAAAGTGGTGTACACGTGAGAAATGGAATGAAAATCATATATGATTCAAAACATGTTTTACAAATAAATAAATGAAAAGTGGCGCGTGTGTAAATATTCAGCCCCCTGAGTCAATACTTTGTAGAACCACCTTTTGCTGCAATTACAGCTGCCAGTCTTTCAGGGTATATCTCTCCCAGCTTTGCACGTGTAGAGACTGAAGTTTTTGCCCATTCTTCTTTGCAAAACAGCTCCAGCTCAGTCAGATTACATGGACAGCATTTGTGAACAGTAGTTTTCAGATCTTTCCACAGATTCTCGATTGGATTTAGATCTGGACTTTGACTGGGCCATTCTAACACATGGATATGTTTTAAACCATTCCATTGTTGCCCTGGCTTTATGTCTAGGCTTGTTGTCCTGCTGGAAGGTGAACCTCCGCCCCAGTCTCAAGTCTTTTGCAGACTCCAAGAGGTTTTCTTCCAAGATTGCCCTGTATTTGGCTCCATCCATCTTCCCATCAACTTTGACCAGCTTCACTGTCCCTGCTGAAGAGAAGCACCCCCAGAGCATGATGCTGCCACCACCATATTTGGCAGTGGGGATGGTGTGTTCAGAGTAAAGTGCAATGTTAGTTTTCCGCCACAAATAGCGATTTGTATTTTGTCCAAAAAATTCCATTTTGGTCTCATCTGACCAGAGCACCTTCTTCCACATGTTTGCTGTGTCCCCCACATGGCTTGTGGCAAACTACAGACGGGACTTCTTATGGTTTTCTTTTAACAATGGCTTTCTTCTTGCCACTCTTCCATAAAGTCCAACTTTGTGCAGTGCACGACTAATAGTTGTCCCATGGACAGATTCCCCCACCTGAGGTGTAGATCGCTACAGCTCGTCCAGAGTCACCATGGGCCTCTTGGTTCCATTTCTGATCAGCGCTCTCCTTGTTCGGCCTGTGAGTTTAGGTGGACGGCCTTGTCTTGGTAGGTTTACAGTTGTGCCATACTCCTTCCATTTCTGAATGATCGCTTGAACAGTGCTCCGTGGGATGTTCAAGGCTTGTAATCTTATTTGTAGCCTAAGCCTGCTTTAAATTCAATAACGTAATGCCTGACCTGTCTGGTGTGTTCTTTGGACTTCATCTTGTTGTTGCTCCCAATATTTTCTTAGACAACCTCTGAGGTCATCACAGAGCAGCTGTATTTCTACTGACATTAGATTACACACAGGTGCACTCTATTTAGTCATTAGCACTCATCAGGCAATGTCTATGGGCAACTGACTGCACTCAGACCAAAGGGGGCTGAATAATTACGCACATCCCACTTTTCAGTTATTCATTTGTACAAAATGTTTGGAATTATGTATGATTATTTTCCCACTTCTCACGTGTACACCACTTTGTATTTTTCTTTCACGTGGAATTCCAATAAAATTGATTCATGTTTGTGGCTGTAATGTGACAAAATGTGGAATGGTTTAAGGGGGCTGAATACTTTTGCAAGCTACTGTATTGTTTGATCACTGGTTGGTCATACCAGTCTCTTTTCCTTTTCACAAAAGTCAACCTGTTGTCCTGCAACCTGGAGAGTTATTTCTCAGAGATGGATAACCTCAGCATTCGATGGCAAGTGTCCTTTACATCTACACTATTTAGCATTTATGTGATATATGAACATTCATGAGTGTAAGGTGGTCTTCATTGCATGTATGGGTTTGTATTCAGAATAATCCTGGAGCTGTGGCTTCAAACTGTCTCCCCCGGCTCCTGATTCTCTCCAAAAATAATTTCACATGTTTCTATTTGTGCATGTATGTTTTCTATTGATTTATGTTTATGTATGTATTTATTTATTTAATTTACCTTTCTGTTGCAAGGGTCTGGACACTTTCTCAACCTCCACAAGTCAGTCAGCCTCAATTTTTAACCCAATTTTCATATGCTCTCACTTTAACAACACCAGCCTTCATCTCTCACCCAAGCCCTCGTCTCCTCTTCTCAAAATTTCTTCCTGCTCCCCAACATCTGCAGCAACGATACGCCCAATGAGCTCTATCTTCTTTTCTGTTCATTCTCTCTTCTTCTTTTCAGTCTCTTATTTTGACGATTAACTCCCAGCATGGCAAATGTGAAACTCAGACAGTCTCATAAAATCCATTCCCGCACAATCATGTCACTGGTAAACTCTCAGCTTGTGATTAGAGTGCATGCTTCCATCCACGATGGTATATGTACATGCTGACCCTTCAGAGTTTTAGGTCATTGTTGCTGTCTGTTCTCTGCTGTTAATTCTTGAAGTCGATTCTTTTGCTCTGGAGCTGCCTTCTGTCTTCAGGGAGAGATTGACCGTCCTTCAAGAATCTTTTCAGGATAAGAACAGGATGAGAGGTGAAGCTGTGAAATTTTCAGTCAAGACATGGCCTGGTCATGGTTCCAATTATGTTAATTTATCATTTTGCCACTGTACTCATTGAGGAAGTTGAGCCAAGTCCATGGGCACCTGTATTAACAAACTAAGACATTTATTTAATATCATTTTCATCTCTAGTTATCAACACTTTCATTCTCTGATTCTTCTATCTACATTTTAAAATGTCTCTCTCTCACTCGTTGCACACACATAACTTCATGTTGTGCCATACGCTTGTGAATTGGCTGTTTGGAGACACCAAACAGCCATTTCACAAGTGTATGGCACAACATAGAAGAGCCACCTCCACAGGACAAGACTCAGCAGTCCATCTGCATCTTAAGGATAAAGGAAACTCTTCCGAGGATGCCAATGTTCACATTTGGACAGAGAGGACAGATGGTTTGAAAGAGGAGTGAAAGAGGCCATCTATGTCCACTGTGAGCGACCATCTTTGAACAGAGGCCGTGGTTTACGACACCAACTGTCTGCCATCCATAATCCAGTTTTGAGTTCCCTCCCCAGACGCCTTAACGCCCATTCACATCCTGGGCCATCCGACCTCAGGAAATCACATGATAAGGTGGGGCCAAGTTTCACAATGAGCTCACCCGTAACCCTGGCTGATTGGCACCCACACCCATTTTCACACCTTGGCTCAGGTGATTAGAGGATCATCATGGGGTCCTTTTGTCCCTCTTCGGGGGCATACTCCCACTGGGTTTAAATCTGGACTCTCCACCATTTGACCTTAGAACTGATGAAGCTTCTCGGGTGAGAGGTGAAACGTCTTCAAGCAACTTAAAGAAGTCCAGACGCTTTTCTTTGCAAGCTCCTTTGACTTTCTCTTGGTAGATAAAATACCCTTAACAATACACTCAACACATCCACTTTAAACCTCACCCCAATATGTACCACAGTAAACATTCATCACATATTTCTCCAGACATTACACAATATTACCACGGGCATTCACCAGGAATCTACTGAACAGACTTTATAATTGTGTTTAGTTTTCCAATTCAGCACACTTCAGATAGTAAGGCAAGGCAAGGCAAGTTTATTTATATAGCACAATTCAACAACATGTGATTCAAAGTGCTTGACAGAGACATTAAAAACAAAAACAAAAACAAAAAGCATGATCTAAAATTGATTAAGACAAACAAACAAACAAACAAACAAAACAGTATTTAAAATCAAAAATCAAAACAGTAGATAAAATCAGAACAGTAGATAAAATCAGAACAGTAGATAAAGTCAGTAGTTAAAATGTAAGTTTTGAAATTTGAGCTTAAAAGTGTGGATTTGGTGATTTTATTCAAAAGCAGCTGAGAATAGGTGGGTCTTCAATGTGGATTTAAATAAACTGAGTGTTTCAGCTGATCTGAGGCTTTCTGGGAGTTTGTTCCAGAGATATGGAGCATAAATGCTGAATGCAGCTTCTCCGTGTCTGGTTCTGACTCTGGGAACTGATAAGAAACCGGATCCAGATGACCTGAGGGATCTGGAAGGTTCATACTGGGTCAGGAGGTCACTGATGTATTTTGGTCCTAAACCATTCAGAGCTTTATAGACCAGCATCAGAACTTTAAAGTCTATCCTGTGACGGACAGGCAGCCAGTGTAAAGACCTCAGAGCTGGACTGATGTGGTCCACTTTTTTGGTCTTAGTGAGGACTCAAGCAGCAGAGTTCTGAATGAGCTGTAGTTGTCTGACTGATTTTTTAGGTAGACCTGTAAAGATGCTGTTACAGTAATCAAGCCTACTAAAGATGAATGCATGGACTAGTTTTTCCAGGTCCTGTTGAGACATCAGATCTTTTATCCTTGAAATATTCTTGAGGTGATAGTAAGCTGATTTTGTTATTGTCTTAATGTGTTTTTCTAAGTTTAGGTCTGCATCCATCACTACACCCAAATTTCGCGCCTGGTTTGTGGTTTTTAGGTGTATAGATTGAAGTTCTCTGGTGACCTGTAATCGTTTTTCTTTTGCACCAAAGACTATTACCTCAGTTTTATTTTTGTTTAGCTGGAGAAAATTGTGGCACAACCAGTCATTAATTTCCTCAATGCATTTACCAAGAGCCTGTACAGGGTTTCGGTCTCCCGGTGACATTGTGATATATATTTGTGTGTCATCTGCGTAGCTATGATAGTTTATTTTGTTGTTCTTTATAATCTGTGCCAGTGGGAGCATGTATATGTTAAACAGAAGGGGTCCCAAGATGGAACCTTGGGGAACTCCACATGTGATACTTGTCTGCTCAGATGTGAAGTTACCTATTGATACAAAGTATTTCCTGTTTTCTAAGTATGTTTTGAACCAGTTTAGTACAGTTCCTGAAAGACCTGCCCAGTTCTCCAGTCGTTTGAGTAATATGTTGTGGTCAACAGTATCAAATGCTGCACTGAGATCCAGTAGAACTAAGACTGACATTTTTCCACTGTCTGTATTCAGACATATGTCATTAAACACTTTGGTCAGAGCGGTTTCAGTGCTGTGGTTCTGTCTAAAACCTGACTGGAAGGCGTCATAGCAGTTATTCTGTGTTAAGAAGTAATTGAGCTGTTGAGAAACTGCTTTTTCAATGATCTTACTTAAAAATGGGAGGTTTGAGATCGGCCTGTAGTTGTTCATTTGTGTCTTGTCAAGATTGTCCTTTTTCAGTATAGGTTTTATTACAGCAGTTTTTAGTGGTTCTGGAAACACACCTGATATTAAAGAAAAGTTTACGATCTCTAACAGGTCTGACTCCAAAGTCTTTGAGACCTTTTTGAAAAAACTTGTTGGCAGGACATCTAAACAGCAAGAGGAGGAGTTCAGTTGACCTAAGATGTCCTCCAGGTCTTTGCTGTTAATAGGGTGAAGCTGTAATCAACAGGCTGTAATAAATACAGAGTATAAACAACAAAATATGATGTTTTATATGTATTGTTAGGGAAAATATATTTTCTAGTGCTTATTTGCTGTGCATTTTGTTTAATGCTTTTAATAACAGGCCAGTATATTAAGGGCCACCTTTGAGTTATAAACTATATCATAGGTCATTAGGTGGTTTAGCAAGACTGAAAACTGCAGAACAGGAAGCTTTGTGCAGAGTTGCAGAGAGCATTGCCTACGTTTGTGCTGCTAAAAGAGAACAACAGGAAATGACGTCTGGGTCATAAAAACTAGACATGAGGAGCTGGGGTGCAGATGTTTTTGCAGCTATGTGTCAGACATGTAGAATTAAATTAGATAAAGTGACGGTTCTGTGGGGGAGGAGGGAGCAGACTCTATTATACACATCTGGTCTGTAATGCTGTAGATCTGCAGATGCTTAGCACTGTGCACATCTCCCCTCCGGAAGGTAATGATGGAATAAAATTATCATAAATACTGTGACTACTCTGAGCCTGCGTCTTCTCTGTCTAGTCCGAAGAATAAAAAAACCTGGGTCAATATACATAAGTGTAAAAAATTTCAGAGTTCAAAAAGATCAATTTCCTTGCAATATGCATTCAGTAGGTATTCAGTATCCATTCAGACTATACTTCCCCTACAGATATTTGTCAAAATCATAAATGTTTAATTAAAGAAATTTTCATCTGTATACAGAACCAAATAAAAATGTATTACATCTGTAATACACACATACCTTTGTGTAAAGGACTGAATGAGCCACTGTAGATCATAGATTTTGAATGGAAAAAACACAAGATGTGTGGTGTTGTCCAAATTTTTGTAACTGTTTGGATACATCACATGGTATGTTGTTTTGTTTCCAACATCTCTTTCAAAGCCTTTTGTAGGGGCACGGTTTATTCTAAATAGCACAGAGGATATAATGTGAATCTTCATCATGTATTGTATGATAAATGCAGAGCAAAGATATCATTTTGGGGAAAGAAATATATTTTTCAATTGAGTTCTAGCAATACTTACAGGTATTTAAAGATAACACATGCACAGACATTTGAGCAAAGTTTAAAGATTAGAGGATGTTCTACTCTTACCTTATGACAATATCATGAAAGTCTATCAATGGTCCATAATGTGATCCTTTGAGATTACCAGAATTCCCAACAACAGCACAAGTCCTACAAACATCAGGGCGGGATCTTGTGAAATTGACTTTGGTTGGGAAGATCCGAAACACCTTCTCCACTGTTTTATTGTAGAAATTGAAGTTGCGTCTGTCATACTGTATGCCCTAACATAGTAAAAGTATGTTTTTAACCTTGCAGACTGCATAGCAAAAACTGTTAACACTGTAAACACTGTACACATCTCACATGTCAACTGAAATAGCTTAATTAACAATTAGCAATTAGTTTAAAAAGTTAGCATTTACCTTCCACCAGTTAAATGTATCCTCTGAGATATTGTTTGTGGGTGATAAAAAGGGCTCAGGAGAGTCTTTCATAAGTTCACTAAGCCATGGGTCATATTCCATTAAACATTTGTTACACGCACAAACACTTCCATTCTGAGGGAAGGAGGAATTCTGGTACACAGATAAAATCCATGAAGCTCTAGAAAAAACTCCAATGGCAGTGACACACAGCAAGACCAAGAAAACTAATTGTTTCCTTGTAAGCATCTTCCCACAATGATATTCTTGAATGAGGATTTGATCAATTCTGTAGATACATTAGAAATCACAGGAGTTAACAATGTGACAACACAGGACACAACACAGAATCACATCATCATGCTGCAAACAAGACCTAACAGTTTATTACCACAACCTCAGCCAATATTACAATCAATTATTTTCATCCTAAATGGTAGGATGTAACTAATGTCTACAACCATGCTTGAACTGAATGTTACAGTCACACCTGTAAATTTCTAATTTTGATTGAGCTGCTAAGAAAAGAATGGGAACAACACCTTTCCTTCCTTTTCATTTCTTTCTTTGCTCTGTGTGTCAGTCTTCTTAACTCTAGCCAGATTGCTGTACCTTCTAAACTGGTAGCTATGAAACATCCACCTTTTGAATGTTTTCAGCTGTTTGTGTCATTTGAAACAAGTAAGTAAGCTTCAGCTCTTCTGTGACTTAAGACTACACCTTGCCCTGACTCCTTTGCTCCCCTTCAGACTGTTCACTCTGATAACAGTCGTCCTGCCAGCCACACATCTCCATACATCCCCTGACTGAGCCATCAAGCCCCTCCAATATTCACCAATCTCCAAATCCCACTCGTCTATTAATAAAACTGTAACACAGTTGTCTGGATCATTCTTCTCCTTCCCTTTAAGTGACAATGTCACTCCAGTACAGTATCATTTTCTATTCCTGTTAACACAGTGTTGATTTTGTGTAGCTTATCAGAGTAGCCAATTTAATTAAAAACGAAGGCTGGTTACGTCAAAGCAAACAATGAACAATGTTGTTCCCAATGAATGACTCTCCATTTACATGTACAAATTGGAGTTTTGTGCTTAGTCAGAGGTTCAGTGTGACTATGTTATGTTTTTTGTTATTTTTAAACAACACTCAAACTCTCAAACTAAGATTCAGTCTAAGCGGTTGCATTTGTGGTATTAATAATAAAAAATAAAAAAGAGCTGAACACAAAAAGATTCCGTTATAACTTACCAGTTTTCCATTGGAATTTCATTGTGAATTACATGATCATATATGTAACTGTTATCACAGGTAATTTTGACAAACAACTTAGGTGACATAACATAGTCACACTGAACCTCTAACTAAGCACAAAAAAGTAATAAGTGAGTGTTTATGTAGTGGATGAACGTAAAGTTCATTAGAAAATAGTGTTTGCTATTTCATACAACTTTTCAGTGTATAAACTGTGTGACCAAAATAAAATGTAGGTGTGCATGTGTGTATTATTATAAAATAATAATAATAATGTAGAAATAATAATAAAATAAAAAATAAACATCATAATAATAACAGAAAAGAGTTGTATGTTCTTATAAATGTGTTGAGATCAGAAAACACACTAACCTGTTTTATACAAACAAAGTGAAAGAAAATCCACAATCTTTTACATGGAATAAGCCAGGCAGGTTAGTCAGGTAAACGAAACCCAATGCAGCTCTCTCGGCAGAATCCTCCAACAGGAAAACAGATCAGGCTCCTGGACAAAACAGATGATGGATGAGACGAAGGCAAACAAGTAAACAGACTTTAAGCACCAAGGTGCATAACTGCCAGAATTGGTTCAATGCTCAGGCAACGACTAAAGGAAAGTGTATTGCTTTTAAAGGAGCCATCTGATCAACAGAAGACAAACAGGTTAGGTTATTATCCCAGGAGGCACACGAGGAGGGCAGACACACAGGAGGAACCCGCCTCTGAAAGCTCTATAACAAAGTTTGTTTGTTTTTCCAAGTGTTTTTGATGCTAATGCATTCACACATCACTCCCACTTTTCCATGCTGTAACACTCAATGCTAACGCCATTGCTGTCCAAACAGCTTTCCGGCTGCCTTCTTCAAACCAATGAGCCTCCATCCTGCACACTTTTAGTCAGTCACATTCATCGTCCAGAGGGGGGTTACCCAGCTGGACGTAGTTGTCACTGTCCTGGGCCTATGGCCCAGTATTTTGATTTTGTACTATTGTTATTAGTCTGTTGTCTTCTATTGTTTATGACTACTAGGGTTGTGGTTTCTGTTTTGTATTACTAGATTTCTTGTTCTTCTGGGTTTTGATTTCTAGCTCTTAGGTTTAGTTCTGCCTTTGTGCTATTCTCTTATTCCCTAGTCAGTCATGTCTCGTGTCTCTCCTGTCCCTGTACTCCGTTTCCTCTGTACTGTATTAGTTTTGTCTCTGAGTTCAGTCTGTGGATTTCCTGTTTTAATTTGAAGGCCTTGACTCATGTTAGTTGATTCCGCTTTACTTTCTTGTCTTGTCTAGCCTAATGAGTCCCAGCCGTGTGCCCACCTGTTTCCCGTTGCGTCGTTAATGTCGATTCACCCTCAGATTATGCTGTTCAATTCAATTCAATTCAACTCAGTTTTATTTATATAGCGCCAAATCACAACAAAAGTCGCCTCAAGGCGCTTTTATTGTAGAGATCGCACAATAATAAATACAGAAAAAAATCCAACAATCATATGACCCCCTATGAGCAAGCACTTTGGCGACAGTGGGAAGGAAAAACTCCCTTTTAACAGGAAGAAACCTCCGGCAGAACCAGGCTCAGGGAGGGGCGGCCATCTGCTGCGACCGGTTGGGGTGAGAGAAGGAAAACTGGATGAAAGACATGCTGTGGAAGAGAGACAGAGATTAATAACAGATATGATTCGATGCAGAGAGGTCTATTAACACATAGTGAGTGAGAAAGGTGACTGGAAAGGAAAAATTCAATGCATCATGGGAATCCAGCATATTGCAGCATAACTAAGGGAGGATTCAGGGTCACCTGGTCCAGCCCTAACTATATGTTTTAGCAAAAAGGAAAGTTTTAAGCCTAATCTTGAAAGTAGAGATAGTGTCTGTCTCCCGAATCCAAACTGGAAGGTAGTTCCACAGAAGAGGGGCCTGAAAACTGAAGGCTCACCCTCCCATTCTACTATTAAATACTCTAGGGACAACAAGTAGGCCTTCAGAGCGAGAGCGAAGTGCTCTAATAGGGTGATATGGTACTACAAGGTCATTAAGATAAGATGGGGACTGATTATTTAAGATCTTAGGGGTTAGGGGAATTCAAGTTGGGAGTCCGGTCCCCGAAGGGGTATGATCGTTGTTACAACCCCCTCTGCTAGGCGACAGGAGGGGAGAAACATACACAAGCCCTCTCACGAAATCTGAGTTAATAAAGGGTTTTATTACAAACATTAAACTGAAAACCAACGGGGCTGTTCAACAGACCACCGGGGAAACAATTAATACACAATGAAAAGAACAGGCAAGAATAAAACTAAGGATTAACTAAGGTAAGCTGGCAGCGCACAAAAATAAAAGCTAAGGGTTAACTAAGGTGAGCCGGCAAACACAAGACTCTTATAAAACTGAGGTCAGCTGAATATCAGCGGTTACAAACACAGTTCAAATCAAACAAGACTCTAGAAAACTAGGGTCAGCTGTATATCAGGTGTAACACGGCAAACAGGTTTTACAAACGAGCTTCACATGCAAAGCAGACGAGGAGGACACTGCATGTTCACTTCAGAGCAGCAGTTCCCCGGTGTGTGAAGGATCATCAGCCTTTTATCCTCCAGGTGCAGACAATCAGCCAGTCAATTGGTCTTGGAGTGGTCATGGGATCTCCAG
>JAQSNX010008636.1:0-12915 GCA_029532605.1 Oreochromis grahami
TCACATGCAGAGACAGTGTCAGATTTGAAACCACTGGATGGACATGAGTATGTGGAGAAAAGTGAAGTGGTTTCAGAACCTGTATTGAGGAGGTCAGAGCGTAAGGTCAAAAGACCAGTTAGGCTTAATCTGTAAAGCTAAAACTGGATTTGTTGTTATCTTATATTTTGATGGTGTTGAAAAAAATATAATTGAAAAATATTACTGTAAAACAATTATGTGTATTTGTTTATAAGACCTATGTTGTATATAATTCAGAGAAAAGGGATGTGTTGATATGTAGGTGTTCATGTAATAATATGGTTTACCAGCAGGGGCGCTGTATGTAAGAAAGCTCATGAATGCCTCCAGGGGAGCACATAAAAGAAGACTGGTCTGTGGTGTGACAGCAATGGTGTCAATAAAATGTTTGGGGCAGTAGCTCGCAAGACGAGTGAATGCTGTGCTATTTTTTACAAGCGCTACGAAGACAACACAACCCCCATCATCACTAAGTGCTTAGAGCAGCTGGTCTTAGCACACTTCAAATCCTGTCTCCCCCACCCTGGACCCCCACCAATTCACATACCGCCAGAACAGGAGCACAGAGGATGCAGTCTCCATCGCACTGCACTCTGTCCTCTCACACCTGGACAACAACAACACATACGCCAGAATGCTGTTTATAGACTTCAGTTCAGCATTCAATACAATCCACCCCTCACAACTCATCAGGAAACTGACAGACCTGGGCATCAGTTCCCTCATCTGCAAATGGTTACTGGACTTCCTGACCAACCGCCCCCAACATGTCCGACTGGATAACCGCTGCTCATCAACAATCACAATGAACACCGGTGTACCACAAGGCTGTGTGATGAGCGCTTTCCTCTACTCCCTCTTCACCCACGACTGCAGACCTGCTGATGGTTCCAACACCATCATTAAGTTTGCAGATGACACCACGGTGATTGGCCTCATCAGTGACAACGATGAGACCGCCTACAGGGAGGAGGTGAATCGTCTGGCTGAGTGGTGCGACACAAACAACCTGCTGCTTAACACCGAGAAGACTAAGGAGCTCATCGTGGACTACAGGAGGAATGCTGACCCACATCCACCCATCCACATTAAGGGGACGGCTGTGGAGCGTGTGAGCAGCTTCAAGTTCCTGGGAGTCCACATATCCGAGGATCTCATCTGGACGACCAACTACTCCAAGCTGGTCAAGAAGGCTCACCAGCGCCTCTTCTTCTTGAGGACTCTGAGGAAGAACCACCTGTCCTCAGACATCCTGGTGAACTTCTATTGCTGCACCATCGAGAGCATCCTGACCAACTGTATAACAGTCTGGTATGGGAACTGCTCTGCCTCGGACCGGAAGGCGTTGCAGAGGGTCGTGAAAACTGCCCAACGCATCGCCGGAGCACCACTTCCTGCCATAAATGACATCTACAGGAAGCGGTGTCTGAAAAGGGCTGGGAAAATCATCAAAGACCCCAGTCACCCATCACATAGACTCTTCACCCTCCTGCCCTCTGGGAGGTGCTACAGCTGTCAGACTCCTGAACTCTGCCTCCTGACATCTGACCCAAGTTAAACTCATGGACTGAACACACACACACACACACACACACACACACACACAATAATAACATGGACTGAACCACCACTCACAACCACTAGCACTTTATATAGCCTCTGTAGAAATTATCCACATATCTCACTTATCTTAACTGCACTACTGTATAGTCCTGTGTAAATAATCATTCTGTACATACAATAATTTTTAATCCTACAACTGTTCATTACTTGCATAGTTCACATTTCTGTATAACTGTATATCTCATATTTCTGTATAGTTTTTTATTTCGTATTCTGTATAGTTTTTCATATTTATATCCTGTTCATACCGTGTACATTATAACATATCATAATAGACCCATTTCTGTAATATACTTACATATCTATATTATTGCTAATATATATTGTAATATATCTATATCATGGCTAAAGCACTTCTGGATGGATGCAAACTGCATTTTGTTGCCCTGTACCATGTGCAATGACAATAAAGTTGAATTCTATTCTATTTTATTGTATTCTATTCTATCTATCCAGTAAAAAGGCTTTAACAGTTTAGACAGTTAATTTTATATTTAGGTATGTCATTGTCTGCCACTAAAAGTTAACTTTTTTTTTATTTTTTGCTTTTGCAGAACGCTTCATTATCCATTTGCACAGGGAAGCGCTGTCTGATCAGCACTGCAACACTTGGCTGAACATGAGAGTATCATCATGTACGCTTCACAGTTCACCCCCAACTTCTGTCAGCAGTGACACCATCAGTAAACACTATACTCTGACGCTGCTGCTAATGCATGTGTTTTCTGTGCTACAAGCAATCTTATAAATCACATGACTTCAGCTTCACATTGTAACTGAATATTGGTAACACTATAACACGACCCGTGAATAAGGTGCAAATGCCTTGTACTTACATGCGATTTGCAGGCAACAAGTCACGTTTTTGCAGGAAACAGTGAAACAAGTACACTGTAAGTACCCTGTACATCTTTGGAAATTGCACATAAGTATAGGGAACTTGAACCTTAGTTACTTGTGACACGTGACAAGTGACTCCAAATCACATGATTTCAGCTTCACATTGTAACTGAAACACTTGCTTCTCTTCATTTATCTGAAAGTATCTGGTACTTTCAGATCACATAGTACAAACTAACCTTTTGTATTGTGGCGAGCTCAGACAAGGAGGAGACAGAGGTTTCGTTTGGTCTTGCTTCCCGCGAGCTAGCCAGGGAGCACAGCCGTTTATTAGCCTTAGGCCGAACACTGCCGCTAGCCCACTGCTCAGCGCGGCAAAACACAGCAACGACAACAACACACAGGGCGCCCTCTGACCCCGGAAGGCCACCTCGTCGCAGCGAGAGGGCATCACCTGTCACCATGGCAACATGACAACAAAACATAACTGTAAAACAGAACATAAATGTCCATAACAAATCCCCGAACAGCCCTGGCCCGCTACAGTATATATTCTTATGAATATAAATAAAAAACTTCTCCACTATTAATATGTGGTTTACACTATTATTGTCATTAACAGAGCAAGTTAGAATCGATGTTATTCCAGTCCAGTAGCGGGTTTTGATACGGACGACATGGGCGGTTGCCCGGGGCGGCATCACGGGCATCGGCAAAAAAAAAAAGAAATCATGCTGCCCCGACATCAGCCAGCGCATTTTGGTAATGTTGTAGGCACCGATCGGTTTGCTATCACCCATTTGCTGGGAGTAAGGGCGCCCTCCGTTTGCGAGGTGCGCCTGCTGCTTCAGCCAGCCAGAGAATCCCCCGCCCCCTCCTCCCGCACAGGGAGGAGGGGCGGGGGATTCTCTGGCTGGCTGAAGCAGCATCTAAAAGGGCTTTGGAGCGTGATGTCATGGGAGGGGGCGTGGTCACGATTTTTGGTCGACCCGCCATCTTAGTAGGCCAAACAAAGGGCTACAGGAGCGAAAGCACGGAAACATCAGCTATGGCTTGTACTTGCTGTGTTGTCGGTTGCAATGTTAGATCAAACGATCGGGAAGAGAATAAGCTGGAAAATAGGCTCTCTTTATCGTTTCCCCTACTGGAAGCAACGTGAGGGATCTCATTTATCTGATGTTACCAAACTTGAATAGCAGCGGTGAGACGAGCTGATATTGAGTTCTCTGCCATCATTTTTTGTTGCTGTGCTTTTCATTCCGGTAAGTTTTAAAGAAATTCATATTGCTCTTTATAGGCTTTTAGTTTTATTTTCAATGCGCTGAGATCATAGAAAACTAGAACAAACACCCTAATGTGTGATGCAGCAGAACTGTGTTCTATTTATGGAGTAGCTTATCGGTGATAACTCCTCCAGAGTAGCAAGTGGAATTTGCCTTTTTTGCGGATGGCTCCTTCTGCCTTTCACTGCAGACGGTGTGTTTATGTTTTCATCTAGAGCAAATTTTGGGGCAGCTGCTGAGGAGAAGTCAACGTTATGTGCAACCTTTGGCTGTATCTTGGTCATATGGTCAACGTACTCGCAGCATTGAGGCTTAAAAATTGACAAATCTTGCGCAAGAGCCCGGGGTGCACATGCTCGCTGCTGAAGTCAAAGTAAACTTTATTGTCATCTCCGCTACATACAGTAAAGTATATAGAGAGACGAGACTCCAGTTACAGCAGTGCAAGTAAACAAACAATATAGTAAGAAAATAAATATACACTTTAGGACCAGGGGTAAAGGGATCAATAACAATTTAAAATTTGTCATTTACAGTTTGATGATTTAAAGTCTCACACACACAACCTGTCGAAAGGGGAGGGCCCTGCTGCTTCCAAATAGAACACATTTCATTCATAATGCTGTAAATCCAAGCCCATTATGTATTCATGATTTGAATCCTGGGTTGTGTGAAATCTCAGAAATAAACCTTAGACAAAGTGAATCTGTGAACTAAGGTGTAGGTCTGTTAGGTTATGTTGTGGTGATCCTTGGGTTGAGGGATTTGGGTTCATACTGGAGTGCAAAATTAAAACCAATGGAAGCTGGACAAGAAAAGTTCAAAGTAGGGGTGGGTTTTAATAATCGATTCATCGATTAAAATAGATTCTGGCTTGGATAACGTGAAATCGATTCATTAAAATCCTGAATCGATTTTTTAATATAAATTTATTTTGCCCAAAACACCAGAATCTCAGGTGAAACCTCACAAAATTTCAACAACCACCAAACAGCTAAAACAGTAAATGAGAGCAGGTACACTGATTCTGCACAAGGACGTAAACCAGGGGTGGGCAATTCCAGGCCCCGAGGGCCGGTGTCCCTGCAGGTTTTAGATCTCACCCTGGGTCAACACACCTGAATCACATGATTAGTTCGTTACCAGGCCTCTGGAGAACATCAGGACATGTTGAGGAGCTAATTTAGCCATTTAAATCAGATGTGTTGGTTCAAGGACACATGTAAAACCTGCAGGGACACCGGCCCTCGGTGCCCACCCCTGACGTAAACACACAGCGCGGACCCGCGGATCAGAATCGGTGAGATATCGCCTTTCTCACCCGACAGGCGCTGCAGCTTTAAGCAGCTGCGCGCGCTCCCGCGGACAGCAATCACTTTTTGGCACAACAACTGCACGGACACGGTCGGGGCTGAAAGCCGACAGCTCGCCGATTCTGATGTTTCGGCGGGTTCGCGCTTTGTGTTCACGCCCTTTTTGCGCTGATTCTAAAGCTGTTAGTTTTATCTCTCTCCAAACAATATTGACTGAACCAGCAGCAAAAGAAGATCCAAACTACGCTTCACATAAACATCGTCCTGAAATCACTCTGACTTTTACTGTTTTGCTTCCACCACGATAAAAATCACACTTCATGCACAGCTCTCTCTCTCTCTCTGTGTACTTCAAGAACAGTTTCCCGTCTAAAAATCTGTTTTCTGCATTATTCGCTTGCTTGTTACGCACAAGTCTACCGTTGTTTACAGCGCTGTCCGCCGCTGGTTTCCTTTTTCGTTTTGCATACTTCCGGAAAGAAAACCTAATTTCTGCCGTTCAATACTGAACAAATTTAAACTTTTTAAAATTATGCAAAATGCTTAGCTGTGTCTCTAATAAAACCGCTGTAACATCAGAGGTAATGTTCATATGTTGATTAATGGTTTTCTTTCGTTTTTGATGTACTGCAGAATATTTTTATAAAATCCCAGGCCAGGAAAACCACCTTCATGTTTTTCTGTGTTGTATCTTCAGCTACTTTGACACAAAGGCATCTGCTGTGACGCTCATACCTTTGATAAAGTCTTGCGTGTGTCAGCTTCCTTTTTATAGATACAAAAATATGTAAATGTACTGATCTGAATTATAATATTTCTGACTGTCAAAATTTCCCAGATTCAAATTGAATTTAATTGAATCGAATCGATTCAGGGACCTTGTGAATCGGAAACTAATCGATTCTAGAAATCAGTGACGATACCCAGCCCTAGTTCAAAGCCATCAGGTCCTCAGTTTAGAAAAAATAGAAAAGAAGAGGAGGAGAAACGAACAAAAGATACAGGTAAGCAGATGTGTCATTGGATAATGGCAGGTCATCCTGAAACAATCAGAATCAGAATCACTTATTACTTTATTAATCCATAAGGAAATTGTGTGGGTTACAGTTGCTCCAAGAAGAAATTGTAAAAATAGTAACAGTAACAGACTAAACTCCAAACATTATGTAACATTATGTTACAGATTTTACACATTTAAGAAATAGCACTAATATATACACAAATCACTCAGTTCTAAATATCAAGGATTAACATAGGTGATTATAAATAAATATCAAGAACATTGACAAGAATATTACAGAGTAGAAAACAGCGTGTGTAAGAAGGGTGTAACTATTGCAGTGTTCACAGTGTTAGATGGAGGAGTTGTACAGGGAGATGGCCACAGACAGGAATGATTTCTTCTGTCGGTCAGTGGTGCTTTTTGGTAATCTCAGTCACTCACTGAATGTGTTCCTGTGACTAGCCAGCATCTCATGTCAGAGTGGGTGGGAGGTATTATCCAACAATGTTTTTATCTTGGAAAACATCTGCCTCTCAGACACCACTCTAACTAACGGAGTCCAGCTCCATCCCCACAACATTACTGGCCTTGTGGATGACAATTTGACGACAATTTATCACCGTGTAACAGACCTCATTACACCTGCTCTGGGCGCTGGGTGGAACAATTAAAAAACAATTGAAGTCTGTGTCTTCGTGATTATATGCCGCTACTGTACATACAGTAATGTTTTCAGAGCTTACCTGTAGATGCTGAAACCATGAAAACAACGCAGCGGAACAGCAGAGAACAGTGACGTGATGCAGAGGCTACAGAATCCATGCTCACACTGCAGGGGTTTCAAAATAATGTATCCAGTCCGAATGTAACAGACAAACCAAGACTTTGAATTTCCTTTCGGGCTTTTCGTGAAACTGTCTGGTGCGGTACTGCAAGCGCGCCTTTAAAATGAGTCAGTTAAACCAGGGATTTGATCTTTTCTTCCCTGGTTCCTGAAGACAACACTGTGTTATCGCCATCTACTCTTCTGGAGTGGTGGTACACGATACTAAGAGGTGTTGGGTGCACAAAGTTTCAAAAGTCGTGCTTATAAATCTTATAAATCAAATCTTATTTATAAAGTTTACATTTTTTATTAACTGAATTTTAGCTCTAAAAACATTTGTTCAGCTAGACAGGAATTTTTGGTTTTCATGAGTTATGTATGCCAAAATCATCAATATTAAAACAATGAAAGGCTTGAACTACTTCAGTTGTGTGTAATGAATCTAAAATATATTAAAGTCTAATGTTTATCAGTAAATTACAGGAAATAATGAACTTTATCACAATATGCTAATTCTTTGAGAAGGACCTGTATTTTACACTTGTCTGTCCCATGGCCCATCATCATCATCCCCTAGAAGTGTCATATCAATATCTGCAGGAGGTAGAACAACTGTTGGTGATCTCATTGTCCCACTCAGAAGAACACATCCTTGCCCTTTCTCTATCCCAGTTAAGATGCTTTGTCTGGATGGAAATATCTGTAACCTGTAAATGAAGCCCAGTAAACTGTTAGCTGCTGTTGCCTCCCATCTCCACATCAACAGCAGCCATAGATCTCATTATCCCACAGCAAAGACGTAGTGCCTTGGCCTGCATCCTATCCACTTTGGCTTAACTGAGAGTAGGGATGGGTACCGGTATCGCACCGGTCCTGACATAAACTGTAGTAACCAGACCGAAAAGCAGCGCATATTTTGGTGCTTTTATTTCCTGAGATGTCATACACTTTGGATTCTAGCATATCATTTTACCTTTCCAAGGCGGGCCCAGGTACGTACGTTCTTTTATAGCAGAGCTACAGATTAAAAATGCCCAAGGCGAAGCGGTCAAAAGTCTGGCTGTACTTCACAGCAAAAGATGCAAACTCAGCAGCAACAAGTGCTTAGGATGATACTGTGCAAAGCAGGTAACACCTCGAATCTGATGAAACACCTGGCGGCGCATAGCATTTTTTTAAAAGCCGAGAAATGCACCGTATTTGATAGCTTGCTGCGAGACCTCACACCGAGCACGTCTACTGCGGGTGTGGTGCCTGTTATCGGACCCGGAGTTAGCAACATCCCCCAAAACCCCGAAGAGTAGAGTCCTGGCCCCTAGCCCTGTCAGTGTAGCAGAAATGATGACGGATGATGATGGCAGCAGCAGCTGTTCTTCTCTGCCCGAGTAGCGTCATGTTGTTCGTGTGTAATTTACGTTGAGTACGCTAACCATGTTATTACATTAATGCATGTAAGGTGAACTAGCAAACACCGTCGCAGTTACATGCGGCTGTATTCTTGTTTGATAGAGTGATGCCATATATGTCCTATAGCTGCAGAAAAGGCTCACATTGTTATCTTTTTACAAAAACAAACAGCTAAACATGAGAGGTTTTTGGACAAAGTTTATGTTTTCCATTGTTTAAGCATCGGTTCGAGCACCGGTACCGTTTCATAAGTACGGGTTTGGCACCGGTATCGGATAAAACCTAAACGATACCCATCCCTAACTGAGAGTCTGCTGCTGACGCTAAAGCTCCATTCCTAATCTTACTAATGCTATATACACATTTTTAAAGCCACCCTCTCTCTCATTTAATTTAAAATCTTATTGACATTTTTTTCAAGTCCATTAATGTGCTCTAACCTTTAATCAGAGTATATTCCCAAAATTTAAATGTTCCACACTTTTCTAGCTTTTTTCAGTGGAAAGTAGTGTAACCCTGGTTTCTGGTTGCAGTTCTCTGGTCTCTGAGCTGTGGGTGTATGGAGGGCTATAGGTTATTTTAAAGGAATCTTCAATAATGAACACCAACACTGCAGGACAGTTTATACTTAACTCTTTAATTTTGTGACTCCTCAAGACACACGGCACAGGGAACATTACACCATAAACAGCCCTGCTCTAAACACTAGGTAGGAACCAAAATTACCTCAGAAAATGCCATAAACAACTTCCAGATGAGCAGAATCACTTTTTTAAAATTATAATCTACAGAAATTAAACAAATAAAAAAATAAAAAATAAAATTATGTGACATAAGTAAGGTTACAGTAGTTACACAGTGAGACCTGGGAAGTGGACTCACAGATAAAACCTGTTTTCTTGCTTCTGGGTTTGTTCCTGAGCATGTTACTGTTTCTCTTCACTGAGCCACAGTCTTTAAATCATGATGTCATTCACATAAATATAAACTCTTGCAGTTCTGGGCTCTAATGAAGTTTTAAAAATATAAAACCTCCATGGAGTAAAATTCCTAATACAGAGAAATATGTAGACTGTGTACATTAAGAGGATTTCTGTCAACAGTCTGTGCTGCAGAACATGTTTTCTATAACAATTTGAAGAGTGACCACTGGTAATATCACACTATGGCATCTGGTAACAGAAGTTAGGTGAGCTGTAATCTGGAATTATTGTAATCTTTAATGAGAAGCTTTATATGGTGTGTGTTAAAAACCACATCAGCTCTGTCTGTGCCTAGATTACACTATGGTCAGGTTCTCCCACCTACTGAAACTAAAAAGTTCCAACAAGTCCATCAACCCTGGTTCTGCACCACTGAAAGGTCACTAACCTCACTCTGTGAATGTGTTTTGTGTCTGATATGAGAAAAAAACCCCAGGTTGCTTTGGACAAACGACGTGTTGTAAAAACTTTTTTCTTCATTCAGCTATCAGTTCATCGTTCTCTTGTAAAATCTCTGACTGTAGTGTAGACAGTTTATTCATTATTGTGAGGGAAGGATTGTGTCTCTGAAGTATTTATATGTATTTTGTCAACTTTTAACTAGTTTTATTAATAAACTTTGATCAGCCATGTTCTGATACTTTATGTGTTGTGTTTCTCATTTCATGCAATTTATTAAATTAAGTTTTAACAGTAACAGAGTTGTGTTATCAGCAGTAATGGGTATTATAGTTATGGACATAATTTGGTAGCAAAAGACACGTTTGTTTATTGTTTGCCTCTGCACACCACCACAAAATATTTGACACTATAATCAAGATATGGCTGAAGTGCAAACGTCCAGCTGTAATTTAACTGTGGAATTCACTGGTTATCAATTAAGACCAGTGTTGGGTAAGTTACTTTTAATTAGTAACTTAGTTACATTACTACTTATTTCTCTAAAAAAGTAACTCAGTTACTTCAAGTTACTCGTTACTTTCAAAGTAACTAGTTACTAGGGAAAGTAACTTTGGTTTTACTCAGAATTCTCTTGTTAATGTGTTGCTTCCATAACTGGATACCCAGCAAGATTGTCAGTCTTCTAGCTTGCTTACTTGCCACAAGTGCACTGTGCCACCTACCAACAGAAAGGAAAAAATAATGTGCACATTTCCACGAGAGAAATCCCACGCCTCGACCGTCGTTGACCGCCGCCATGATTCTAGCCTGCTTTTTACATACAACACAAAAACTGCAGTCGTGGTGCTTTTGATTGTACTCAGAACTTGGAAATTCTGCCTTCTGACTAGGAAGATGTAGGTAACACCAGACTGCAGATGAGCTGCATACAGAGCTGGACTGGGACAAAAAAATCGTCCCGGGCATTTTGACTAGAGACCAGCTCACCATTATAGAAAAAATCATAAAGCCTTTGAATGAAAATAAACACTGTTGTGACAGTGATGTACACTGTTCTGATGGTATATATGTATCAATCTATCAATCGTTTGTTGTAAGACTCAGATAATTATTATTATTATTTTTTTATTTATTTTTTTTAAGAAGTGAGACATTTTAAATGAGAATAAGTAAGAAAAGTATTTCCTTGTCCCCTCCTTTCCCTGTTAATGCCCTACACTTTGCTAGATCCGCCCCTGCACAGTTACCAGCTGTCAGCTACGTAGAAAAGGATCCTGGTGTTATTAGTCTCTCAGAAACAGCTCATAACTTCCCTTCAACTCATCCATGTGACCTAAAAGGTAAACCTGTTTCTCCATCACCTGTTCAGCTCTGATGATTCAGTAAGGACATCTCCTGGTTTCATCTTCATGTTTCCCTCTCACCAGATAACCAAACCGATATCATGACCAGCAGCTTTACAGCTGTGGCTCCAGCAAACATCAGCTGATACTAGAAATTAATATTAAATAAATTCTAACAACAGCTGATCAAGCTTAAACGTGCTGCTGTTGTTTGCGCGACATCCGCTGGTTTCCTGTTTCTGACAAAGTGGGCGATAAATAAACAAGAGAGAAAAGCCGATCAGCTGATCATTGATCAGTTTCGTGATTGAAGTAGAAACGGGAGAGAATGAGAGAAGAAGAGGCAGCTGTGCAGCTTCAGCTTTGTGTCTTTTTCATTGTAGCTACAGTCCGGGACAAACTGTGTTCCTTTTCACCTCAGTACGAAACGCGTAATATTTTCTCTGAATACCAGACGATTCTGTTTTTTACGGGACGGTTGGCAACTCTAATAATTAACCGTATGAACAAAATAAAGTTCAACATCAGTAACATAGCACCCACCCAGCTGTATAGAAACTCCGTCATGCTAGCTAGCATGCAGTACGAAAATGTCAGCATAACGAAAATAAACTCCACCTAAACTTGGTTTATATCTGACCCAGATAGACTGCAGGTCATAACTTCTTACCTGAAGTTCAGTTCACCTGACACGCGGACCGGCGGCCGCTTTGGGTCTCTCCTCTTGCCTCCCTTTTCCTTCATCCACCTGCTGGTGTCATGTTACGGCTGTGTGCAGACAGGAATAGGACCCAAGGTGCAGACTCCGGAGGCAGTCATGAACTCAAAACAGCTTTATTGCTGAACAAAGAATATCTACAAAACCTAAACTGAGAAGAAACTAACAAAACACACACAGGGAGCCACAGGGAGATACACACAGCATGAGGGACGACGCGACACTGACTCAAAGAAACACAGGGTTTAAGTACACTGGGAAGTAACGAGGGGAATGAGACACTGAAGGTCCGGGTCTTATGTGAATGTGTCCTGCTTTGCTTCCTTGTCTTGTTAGTTCTGATTTCTCCCAGCTGTGTCCTCCTTCTAAGTAAAACAGGAAGTAACACAGGCTGAACTTACAGACACAGACTCACAAGCAAGCACTACAGAGGAAACAGAGACGTGGGACCAGGGCAGACACAGACACTGAGTGGACGTGGGGATACAGCAAACAGGGGAGACAGCAACTCAGAATCACAGACAGAAAACCATAACACTAAAACTCTAACTGAACCCACCCAGAGAACCTAAACTAAGAATAATCCAAAAACCCAAAAAGCAAAACTAGAATATAATGAAATAACAAACTCAAAAAACCAAAACAAACCACTGGGTCAATGACCCAGGGATCCTAACAGCTAGCCTCCACCACTTGCTAATGTTATTGAATCTGTGGAAGCTCCGCCATATCCACCACACGAAGTAACGAGTAACGAGCCTATCTAAATCCCAGTAACGAGTAACGCGTTCCTGGTTTTGGCATAATAACTAGTTACCGTGCTCGTTACCACAATAATAACGTAGTTACTGTAACGCGTTACTTAATAACGCGTTA
This sequence comes from Oreochromis grahami, assembly GCA_029532605.1. Taxonomy (NCBI): domain Eukaryota; kingdom Metazoa; phylum Chordata; class Actinopteri; order Cichliformes; family Cichlidae; genus Oreochromis; species Oreochromis grahami. Next base: position 12,639 of record JAQSNX010008636.1, read on the forward strand.
GTCCCAACACTGATTAAGACATATTTTTATAAACAGTCCTCCATGTTCAGAGGGTAAAAGGCAATTAGACAAACATGCACATCACCAGATGCTGTTTCCATCCTTGTCCTGTTGGGGCAGTGCTGTTGGGTTTGAAATGGCATTTAGCTGATGGCACATCTCAGAGTAACATCCACATCAAAGCAAAGTTTCCAAAAGAATGTTGTAATGTAACAATGTACAGTTTAACAACTGTAACAATCAATGTCATTAACTTTACTTGATGGTTGTTCTAATG
>JAQSNX010008637.1:0-11519 GCA_029532605.1 Oreochromis grahami
AGTTAGGTAATTCTAATCCTCCTTTATCCTTGGTCTTTTGTAATGTTTTTAAGCTTATTGATCGAGGCTTATTTTTCCAAAGGAATTTGGACATATATGAATCTAGAGATCTGAACCAATCTTGCGGCGGTTTAGTTGGGATCATTGAGAATAAATAATTTATTTAGTAATACCATCATTTTTTATAGCGGCAACCCTTCCCATGAGTGATATGGGTAGACATTTCCACCTGGCCAGATCACCTTCTACTTTCTTTAAAAGTGGGATATGGTTTAATTTAGTTAGATCTGCAAGCGTGGGAGAAACATTAATGCCTAAATATTTTATATTTCCCGATTGCAGTGGAGTAGAAGAGGAATTATGGAAGGAGCAATTAATCGGAAAGGACTGTAGATTTTGACCAGTTAATTGAGTAATCTGATATTCTTGCAAAAGAGTTTATCAGTTCAATCACCCCAGAGATATTGGTTTGTGAATTTTGGAGAAAGAGTAACACATCATCCGCATAAAGGCTGATTTTATGTTCCATGTTCTTGCATTTTATGCCCTTAATTACTGAATTCTGTCTAATTGCTGCTGCTAGTGGTTCGATAAAAATTGCAAATAGTGAAAGGGAGAGTGGGCAACCCTGCCTGGTGCCCCTCAGGAGACAGAAGCTGGAGGATGTCTGGTCATTTGTTCTGACACAAGCTGTTGGGGAATTATATAATATTTTTAACCAGTTGATGAAAGAAGATCCAAAACCAAATTTGTTTAAAGTTGTAAATAGAAATTTCCAGTTAACTCTGTCAAACGCTTTTTCTGCATCTAAAGATAATATTGTAGTTTCAAGGTTTTTACTGTATGAGTAGTCTATCAAATTAAGTAATCTACGTGTATTTGTTGATGAGTGCCTACCTTTTATGAAACCAGTTTGGTCAGGATGAATTAAGGAATTGTTATTTTCTCTAGTCTCTTCAAGAGAGCTTTTGCAGATAATTTTGAGGTCTACATTTATAAGGGATATTGATTTTATCCAACATTCTGTAAAAAATAGAATCCAGCTTTTGAAGGGATATACATTGGGTCTTTGCCTGGAGTTCACCTAATGTAGGTGGCAAATCCAGTGCAATTGCTTGAGAGTCTGATAATTTTGGGAGAGTTATGTTGTCTCAAAAACTGATCAATTTCCTTTTTAGATGGGTTTATTTGTGGTGAATACAACATTTTAACATTTTGGACCACGTTAGGATTTCCATTGGAATACATTACAGGTGTTAAAGAGCAGGCTTATGATGAATATATTTCACAATTATAGCAAGGTCTGATCTCTGCTGTTAACCTTCTGCTCAAAACCCACTCTCCTGTGTGCCAGTATCAAATGCAGGAACTGTGTTTTACTTCAAATAAGAGAGAATATTTGGACCGGTGAATGAATAATTTTTAACTACCAATTATACCAAAAATGTAATTTAATTTTAATTGTCAGATATGTATTTCAGTCACTGTTTCAATTGTAAGAATGAACACTGTAAAGATGTTGAAGTGTATGCAGGGAAGCTGATGTCCCCAACAGAACTTTGAAGAATATATGATCATTTCTAATTTAACCATTTGTTGCTGTTTTGCCTTCTGAGCAAAATTACCTGAAACTATCTAAGTGGAAGACATAATGAGAGCTGGACCAATCCCAAATGTTAACAAATGTGCTATTTGGCCTGTTCTCTTTTCTTTAAATTTCAACACACTGGACCATTGTTTATGAAAAGGAAAGGAGATAATGGTGTCCCAAAATTAAAAGTAACACGCAGCCCCAGCCATTCATAGCACAGCATTTTCTATATATGCAAAATACTGCATAACTTTCAGTAAGAGCTCAAACCCACTGTGGATGTAATGATGCCATGGAGAATGTTACTTATGAACTTAATGCCTTGTGTGAAGCACTTTTACCATGGGTTTAGAAAAGAGCTTTAAAAATAAAATAACAAACATTAAAGCTGTTAGTTGTGTTATGTTTATAAAAAAATAATTTGATGTTAATGATGCAGTATAACTCAGTTTGCATTATAGTACAGTCACATTAAGCAAAAGAGTGTTTTGAGAGTTTGACGAATTGGTTGCAGGAAACAGGACTGCAACCAGTCACAGTCAGCTGCTGTGTTCAAAGTGACATTAAAATGTCAACAAAACAGCAATAAGATGGAGTCAGCCTGCTATAAGAGATGGAATGCAAATTAGTCCCAAACTGGCTATTACATATAATCTGTTAGAGATAAAACAGAAACTGACTGTCATAAATAGACCTCGTTGCAAATCTGTTGCTGTTCATGCATCCGTCCAGGTTCTTTTTGTTTCTCTGGATTTATACACCCAGACTTTCCACTGCCCAACAATCTTTCTAACATCATCTAGGTCTGCCCTGAGGCCTTCCTCAGTAGGACATAGACTATATTTGCTTGTCTGCCTTTACATGCATATGAGCCTGAGTGACATCCCATTCTTAATCCATAGTTATTAATATGATCCTGTCCCAGCCTTTGCAGCTATAACAGCTTCAAATCTTCTAGAAAGGCTTTCTACAAGGTATAGGATTGTGTTTAACTGTTTATGGGACTTTTTGAAGATTATTCCAGAAGTCAGTCACTGATGTTGGACAGGAAGGCCTGATTTTGACGTTTCCGCTCTAATTCATCCCATTGGTGTTCTATAAGGTTGAGGTCTGGGGTCTGTGTAGGTGTTGGAACAGGATGGAGCCATCCTGAAACTGATTCCACAAAGTTGGGAGCATAAAATTGTCCTAATGTCTTGGTATGTTGAAGCATCAAGACTTCCTCGCACTGGAACTAAGCAGATGAGCCCAACTCCTGACAAAAAAATCCTTATCATCATACTTGGCAGTATACAGTCAGACAAGAACTGTTCGTGGCAGCCTCCAAACCCAAACCCATTCATCATATTGCCAGGTGAGAAGTTTGGAGGTCTGCAGCGATTGATTCTGCAGAAAGCTGGCCTCCTTTCTGCACTATGTGCCTCAGCATCCGCTGACCCAGCTCTGTGATTTTATGCGGTCTACTAGTTAGTTGCTTTCCCTTTTATACCACTAACAGTGGTATAAACTATTGAATATTTAGTAGAGATGAAATTTCACAACTGGTCTGTGCACATGTGGCATCCAATCACAGTACCACACAGAATTTCACTGAGCTCCTGAGAGAAACCCATTCTTTCACAAATGTTTGTAAAAGCAGTCTGCATGCCATGCCATTAACAAGAGGTCAAAGGTCATATGGGCATAGGTGATGATAGGAATATAGATTGACCAGTAAATTGGCAGCTTTGCTTTAATGCTCAGCTCCCTCTGCACAACACGCTGGTTGGAGACATTCAGACACCATGCCAACAAGACTGTTGTCTGTCTATAAATCACCTGATCCACATTCCCCTCACTTGTGAACAAGACCATGAGACACTTAAACTCACTTTGGTCAACAACTGGTCCCTAATCTGTAATGTGAACTGCACTTTTTTTGCCCATGGTCTAAGATTTGAGGTGCTGATTCTCCTCTCAGCCACTTCACTCAGCTGCAAACTGCCCTATTGACTCAGTCATACACTCATTAAGATTGGCAGCACAGCAACTGGCTGTTGCTGTGCTGCCAGTCTTAATGAGGGTGATTTATTAATCTGACTATAATCATAGATTCTGGAACCTTAAATAATGAAGGGTTAAACTGAATCATCTCTTCAGCCGCAAGGGAAAATATGATTGGCCTGAAAAGGTGATGAACCATTTTCAGAACAGTTTATTTTCACTGTTTTTACTCTGACTTATGACCTTTCTTCTAACATTTGTAATGAAGAAATCTTTTTTGTTGAGTCATCCACGGCCTGCTGAAACAGCACAGTAGGAAAGGATAGTGTAAATTGTTTTTACATATGGTTTTTGTAGACCATTTTTCTAGATTGTAGTGTCCCCAACAAACCGTCTTCTTCTTGGTCTTTTTAACAAAACATAAAGAAATCAAATTGAATTCTAACTGATTTTTTATTGCACTTTCATGAACTTTGTACTTTTTGTAGTTTTCTGAGCATTACAGGGGAATTTTCTGAGATGACTCTTTTGCTGCACTGCGCTGTGCAGGTACAGCTTTTGAAATGAATGTGTTAACTCGACACTTTTCGTTCAGCTAGTGTCCCAGGTAATTTGGTTATAAGATCAGGCATTATTAGCAAATTGGCAACTTTATTCACAGAGAACACAATTTTAAAGAGCATTAAAATAACATTTTTGCAGCTTTAGACAATATGTATAATGGTTGTTGAGATATGTCATAGAATACATTCAAAGCTAGACTGCTTTTAGGGTAAGATTAAAGCTCAGGGTAATCTTTTTGGAGTAAGGGTTTGTATATAGTATATGTACATATGGGGCTTTGTACTATAAACATAATTATAAAGTTTCATTTTTAATTTACTTCCAAAGAATGACAATATTCAGGTTCATAACACACATAGTTCTCACCATAACAGTTAAACCACTCTGATGATACAAAATAAAAATGTCCAGCATATTCATAACTAAGACATTAACAGCAGCTAAATCAGTTAAAATCTGCACAAGCTATTTCCCTTTTTATCAGATTTTAGAGAACGGCTGCCTTGTTTAAAAACCTATTGGACTGATTTGTTGTCAGTGTTGGGGTTATTACTAGTAATATATTACTATTATTTGTTTGTTTGGGGTTTTTTACGTTACTTAACATGACCTGAAATGCACAATCACAGTCTCACAAGTTAACAAAATAAATGTTATGTTACAGTCCCACACACTGACACAAATCCCTATCCGGCTGAGGAAACTGCATATGATCTTTCTTTGAGTGTTTAAGGTTGAACACAAAGTCAAAAACATAGAGGAAAGTTGAAAAACAGCCCAAAGAGCCTTCAAAGCAGTCTCCCTGCTATTACACTGTAGAAATGGAGGTAGAAATGGAGGCTACAGTCCTACAAACCTGATTGCTCACCACTGCCTTTTTTAGCTGTTGATTTTCAGGCTCTGGCTGCTGGGTTGGAGTCAGCATACACTCAGCATTAACATTATTCTGCATTTTTGGACAGCATTGTGTTTGCATGCAACCTGTGCAGATAATTGTAAAAACCTAATGTTGTATTAACAGTTGTTTCTGTCCAGGATGCCGCTTGCACTTTACCATTATATATTTCTCCTTTGTGCAATTAGACAAAGCACTGCTCATATCTTCACTTCTCAAAAGCTGTAAACTGCACCAGCATGCTCCTGCTTCCTGCACATGAACTGAAATCAGCTGATTGCTTTGTAAGTATATAGAAAGAAAAATACATCTTTTATGTTTTGCTTTGCTTGCCATCTTCCTGTCAAACAGATAGGAGTGCTGTAATGCAGTAAGCAGCATAATCATTGATGTGAGGGTCAATTTAGTACTGAAATGTGTTACATTAGCAGTACCTGCAGTTTTGTCTAAGCACCTGGAGTATGAGAAACATGCCAGAGAAACCTTTAACATCAGTGTCAGGGCCAAAGGTTATAGCAATAGTACAACAACTCACTCCCAACTCACCACTAATGCAGACCAGTTCAGGTCACTGGGTAACAACTTAAAAGCAACTGCTGTGAAGGGGAATATTCAGTGGCTAAAACTAACAAGCCTCCATGGTGGCCAAACCTAACCAAACAGTGAAGCTGAGATTGGCAAAAAATCCCTGTCTGTTTCTCCTCTCCTTTCTCTCCACTTTGCCTTTCCATTATTCCAGTGTGTGTGCATGTGGGTGTATACCTTTTGCCAGTTTTGGTGCAATAGGGGATTCAGGCCAGGCTCCTGCCTTTTGGACTTTGTGCACCTCCTGATGATCACACACCATTACCTGATACCTCATTGAAGCCACTACTTAAGGGCGTCGCTGAGCTCAGTCTTCGCTGCATCGTTAAGCTACTAACAGTCAGTGTGACCCAAGCTCCAATGCTTGCTTGTGTATTTGTTCTTCCAACCTGTGGTTAGTCTTTTTTCCCATGGACAATAAGCGAAGTGTGCCTAGAGAGTGTTTTATGGAGAAACTAGCAAGGACAATCACAAGAGCGCTTTTTTGGGAGCAGGATTGCCGCTACCTGTGAGTTTGCTGTTGGACAATTGTTGCAATTTCACAAATGATTTACTACTATTGTTAAGAGAGTCTGTGTACTTGAGTGCAGACTTTTGACTCTTGGCTCCATTACACAAGGTGTCATCCCTGCTTTGATAGCTAACCCAGCTAGCATTCTTTAACTTCGGGCTACACTGCCAAATGATCAAGCTTTTGGCACAGAGCATACTGGAGCTGAAAAAACTTAATGACAAACAGTCTATCGCAGGGCTGACACATTGAGACAGACAATCATTTGTGTTCACTTTCACAATGGCCAGAAGCTAAATGGCCTACAGCCAATTTAGAATTGCTAGTTAACCATACCCATGCGTGTCTGTGGAGTGTGTGAGGAAATGAGTTCCTGAACCCTGAAACCAAGCATGGTGAGAGCATACAAACTCCACACAACGGTTCCAGCTGGCTGGTGGGTTCAAACCTGTAGGCAACAGGTCACCAACAAACCACCATCCCACTGCATAAAGTGGTGTCATGTTTAGTGCTGCATGGCAGGCAAGATGAAAGACCCAAAATGCAGCACATCAAAGACAGGGATTAACTATAGGCGCAGCTTTATTGCTGGAGAATTCTTAAACAATGAATGTACAAAAGAGACAGACCTAAATACAAGAAGAGAGTGAACAGGGCAAAGAGGAAACAGCTGGGAAACACAGCTGACCTGGTACACAGACAAGACCTGGACCTTCAAAGTAAAACTTAGGGGAAATACACCCGACTGGTTCTATATAGTGCTTTACTACTCTCGTGGAGCACTCAAAGCGCTTTACACAACTTGTGCACCCACACAAGCACTGTTTATCTTCTTAGTGCTTTCTAACTATCATTCACACATCAGGAGAGCAAGTCGGGGTTAGTATCTTGCCCAAGGATGTTTGGCATTCAAACTGGGGAGAATCACCAACCTTCCAATCAGCAGCTGACCTGCTCTACCTCCTGAGCTCCAGCCTTCACAGTGTGCAGGAATGCAGAGTGATCAGTGGACATCTCCTGTACTTTCTCAGAGCAGGCTACTGATGACAACACCATTCACTTCCTCTTACAAAGCTTTTCACAATAAAACAGGATACTTGTAAAAATGAACCATATATAATGCAAATGCTTTTTTAAGGAATTTCAAAAAATTTTCTAAACACTTTAACCATTACGGTTTTACATGTTAACATGGATTTCAATGTTTTTAACATTTCAACACATTTTAATAAAGGACATGACCATGACCAGGTTACAAACAAATAAGTCAATTAACTAAAATAAATAAGCCAGTTAAAGAAAAACAAGAAAATGTAAAATAATGATGTCCAAGTTGGGTCATGGTCAGCCGTCAAATTGTGGAACTAGTTTGGACGTCGTATAGATGTCCAGAATTGGTCATGGACCAATGGACCCAGTATAGACATGATCTGCATGTCTATCCGACACCCAATGATTAGTGGTTCCCACCACCAAATAGATACAAATGTTAATATTAACCAAAGCTTTGGACTTTCTTGCCAAGCATCTTAACGTGGAAGAACTGCCAACATTCTCCATATTAACTTTTATCTGTTGGATGTCCTTCTTGGACTTAGTGGCGATGGAAAGGTTGTGTAATTTTTTTGTTTTTGTTTGTTTGTTTTATCAAACATTACAAAATAAAAAAGAAATTTAAAAGCAGATGTACTTTATATGAATAAGAAACTCACCATAAGGGTGCTATTTAGGGTGCCCCACAGAGTTTCACTAGACAGGCGGATCCACAGGTACTAATGAGAACAGGCATGAGAACTGAGAAAGGTGAGGGTGAGGGGAGGGAATGAAAATGAAAGAAAGGTCTTCCAAACAATGTTGACAATGAACAGCTGAGAAATTATGGCTTTGATCACCAAATAAAGTAAGTACCAGGAAACAAAAAATTTATGCATTAACGAAAAGTCAGTAAGTTACATCAATATGTTGTTTTTCTTAAATTAAAAAAAAAAAGTTGTGCCAATCAGAGCATGTTAGTGTACATTGTGTGGCTCCAACCATGTAAAAACTACACAAGTTCTCAATCAATTGTCTCTGTATGCAACAAAAAAATAACTCATGCATTTGGTTTCCTATTTTGCACAAACATATATATAAATATATATGCTCTTGCCCAGTATCTGAATGAACCACTATTGTCAATGAAAACCTTTATCAGCTTTCCATCCAACCAGTTGAAGCCTGGGGAAAATAAAGGCAGTCTTTCAACCATGGTTGCTGGGTGTATCATTTCAATTAAACTATATTTCATTATTTTTATTTACAGTTTAACAACGGTGATCTCAAAGGGATTCATATTGTAGGGTAAATTACCAGTATTATTAGAAAGCCCCTGACAATCCGTCATCCTCGTGTGAGCAAGCACTTGGCAAAGGTGGGGGAGAAGTCCCAATTAAGGGAAGACACCTCCACCAGACACAGGCTCAGAGAAGGGCAACCAACTGCTGTGACCAGTTGGGCAGTGGAGAAAACAACAAAACAGTAAAGAGGAGCATAGGAGACAGCTAATTACAGGACAACAAAACCAACTAGATGAGAGATTAAACAAAAAGTTAATGACATAGTGTGTCAACATTATCGTAGGGTCATTACCTTACAAATAAAGCACCTTGAGGCAGCTGTTGTTGTAATTTGGATTATATGAATAAAATTTAATAAAACTTAATTAAACTGACACAGAATAGTGGCGTTGACAGCCACTAATGTATGTATGCAGTATGTATGAATCAATACAGTATTATATTGCACAGAATTATATACAATACTGTATAAATGGATATGTGCTTAACAAATTAATGTAAGGTTTATGCCACAGCTGCGCTAAAGTAACAGTATTGGTTTCTAAATGGATGATCCCCATTAATTAAAGCTTTTTAACTGAAATTATGTTTTTAGTGCTAAAATAAAATTACTGTTGTTACCCATGAAATTTCAAATTAAAATAAAAAACAAGTTATCATTATTAATTTTTCATTTAAATCCAAAATTCGTCAGTTTATAAAATGACAGGTGGGCTTATAAATTTGTTTAGCACTATATGTATACAGTGACAATAAAAAAAGTTTTCTGTGTAGAGTCCTAAGAACACTTCCTCTTCACATGACAGCATTGCAAAGTGTCACTGTCACGGTGGTTAAAGAATGGACTCAGGCACAGAAGCTCAGGAAATAAGGACAGTGCATTTATTTTACAGTGCAGCAAGGTGACAACAACTCAAATGTGCAACAATGGTGATAGTGCGTCCCTCCTTCCGTGTAAGCCCGTGCGTGGTAGTGAGTGCCCGTCTCTTCCTCCAAGTGCTTCCTTTGTGTCCGTAAAACCTCCGTCAATCCCTGGGTGAACACGCACACGGACAGCAAAATGAGGACGTAGACCAGACTGTACTTCACTAACGTTTAGCGGCTCCAAAAACACTACCAGGCTTAGTGCAATACTCCAGCGCTGTCTGTCGCTCAGCCACACCATTAAGTAGCCCTGCTGAAGATGGTAGTTGATTGGCAGCAGCTGGTGGATTGATCCCAGGTGTGCGGCAGCTTCGGGCGACAGCACTTCCGGGCAAAGAGGTAGCCTGTTGCTCCAGGTTACCTCCTAACACATTACAGCGGAGCCGGAGGGAAGACAGCGCGATAGGAGAGACACACACACACACACACACACACACAAATATACATACTGGCAGGTCGACCAGTAGCCAGGGCACGTCAGATCCTGACAGTCACAACGTCTTAAACTGAGGCCACTGTTTTAACTCTGTTAATATTTGGTTGTGCAAGGATTTCCTCCGTCCTGAAGGACAGCAACACTGAGGATTAAAGTGGATATATCGACTGATATCTGTGGAGAAAACCTCAAATCACATGAGCAGTGGAGGGCAGAGACCAAAACAAGAATGTGTTCAAAACCAGCTGCAGAAATGTGACATCTTTTGTTACTGTCACTCTTCACACAGATCTTTTCAATGTGCCTGTCAGTTCATATTGGTATCAGATATTGGATAAAGCCAGAAATAGATATAAAGAAAGATGTAACAGAAAAAAATCAGATAGAAGAAGCAATTGAGAGCTGAAGACTGAAGAGGCCTATTTTACACCGCAAAAATGATGTTACTAACAACACTGATGCGATTATAATTCTTTACCTCTCAATGTTTGCGTCTACATCTAATCTGCAGTGAAATGCTACAGGATGTGGTCTATCATAGGCTGACCCTTCATTATTGATTACCAACTGTAGGCATCATCCCATAAATCCACCATCAAAAGAGCAGGTTGGACTTGTTTTGCACAATGCTATGCTTGCCCTGTCATTCACTACAGAACACTGAGATTGTTTTGTCTCTTATACCAAAGACCTGCAGCATTTCAGGGCATTACTGCATGTATCAATGTATGGGCAGAAATCTGTGCCATCAGAAACTGAATTTGAATAAGTTAAATTTGAATTTGAATTACTTGGATTGAATCTGAATTGTAACTTGAATGAAAGCTTTTGAAAACTGAATTTGAATTAGTCTCATTTGAAATTGAATTTATGGTTTGAAAATGAATTGATTTGCTTTGAAACTGCATTTTATCCTTTAAAAATTCAGCTCTCGAATAATTTCACATTCACTTCTCACCATTCAGTTTCAGTTCTACAATTCAATTTCAGTTCCAAAATTCAGTTTTTTGGGACTTACATCCGGTTCCGGTTCAAGCGCAGATTAATAGAACTACAGACTGATAGCGTTACTGGAATCTGCAGCGTCTTGAGCTGAATTAGACTTCAGAAGTCATTCGTCATGTCGAATGACCAGCGGATAACTCTCAGGTTGGTAATAAATGTATTACATGTATACGAACAAGCGTCATGTTAACAAATGATAGCCGTACAGTAAATTTTATGCTTATTGTAGCTGCTAGCTAAAAACGCTAATTTAGCCTAGTTTGCCCTGAAATTCAGCTTTTGACAAACAAATATGATCAACTGTTTCCGTCAAATTCCAAAGTTGTCATCTTGTACCCTGTCAGAGCCCTGTATGCTTCCAGAGACCCCTACAGTAAGGAAACATGCTAAACGCTGTCCAAACCTTTGTATTTGAGCTTATTATGTCTTACACAGCATCCCAACTCTCTTTTTAGCTAACTTAATAACTTTAGCTGAAGTGAATAGTGCCGTCTAATTCATTCCATGCAGCGTTACTGGATCACTCTGTTTGGAAGTGATATAATATAGATTTGCTACAACTATCACCTGTGTTTAACTATCATAATAATTCTTAGGATTCTAGACTACATGCTTAATTAGATTTTTTTTTTTAAAACATACTGCTCCATTGCTATGTTTGACAGCTGAAAGTGTCAGGTCACCTCCTA
>JAQSNX010008638.1:0-12271 GCA_029532605.1 Oreochromis grahami
ATTGTGAATAAAAACTGAATGCAATGATGTGGAGATGGCAAATGTCAATATTTTATTCAGAATAGAACATAAATCACGGAACAAAAGTTGAAACTGAGAAAATTTATCATTTGAAGGGAAAAATATGGTGATTCAAAATGTCATGGTGTCAACAAATCCCAAAAAGTTGGGACAAGGCCATTTTCACCACTGTGTGGCATCTCCTTCTTCTTACAACACTCAACAGACGTCTGGGGACCGAGGAGACCAGTTTCTCAAGTTTAGCAATAGGAATGCTCTCCCATTCGTGTCTAATACAGGCCTCTAACTGTTCAATCGTCTTGGGCCTTCTTTGTCGCACCTTCCTCTTTATGATGCGCCAAATGTTCTCTATAGGTGAAAGATCTGGACTGCAGACTGGCCATTTCAGTACCCGGATCCTTCTCCTACGCAGCCATGATGTTGTGATTGATGCAGAATGTGGTCTGGCATTATCTTGTTGAAAAATGCAGGGTCTTCCCTGAAAGAGATGACGTCTGGATGGGAGCATATGTTGTTCTAGAACCTGAATATATTTTTCTGCATTGATGGTGCCTTTCCAGACATGCAAGCTGCCCATGCCACACGCACTCATGCAACCCCATACCATCAGAGATGCAGGCTTCTGAACTGAGCGTTGATAACAACTTGGGTTGTCCTTGTCCTCTTTGGTCCGGATGACATGGCGTCCCACATTTCCAAAAAGAACTTGAATCGTGACTCGTCTGACCACAGAACAGTCTTCCATTTTGCCACGCTCCATTTTACATGATCCCTGGCCCAGTGAAAACGCCTGAGCTTGTGGATCTTGCTTAGAAATGGCTTCTTCTTTGCACTGTAGAGTTTCAGCTGGCAACGGCGGATGGCACGGTGGATTGTGTTCATCTGGAAGTATTCCTGAGCCCATTCTGTGATTTCCTTTACAGTAGCATTCCTGTTTGTGGTGCAGTGTCGTTTAAGGGCCGGAGATCACGGGCGTCCAGTATGGGTTTACGCCCTTGACCCTTACGCACAGAGATTGTTCCAGATTCTCTGAATCTTCGGATGATGTTATGCACAGTTGATGATGATAACTGCAAAGTCTTTGCAATTTTTCGCTGGGTAACACCTTTCTGATATTGCTCCACTATCTTTCTGCGCAACATTGTGGGAATTGGTGATCCTCTACCCATCTTGGCTTCTGAGGGACACTGCCACTCTGGGAAGCTCTTTTTATACCCAATCATGTTGCCAATTAACCTAATTAGTGTTAATTGGTCTTCCAGCTCTTCGTTATGCTCACATTTACTTTTTCCAGCCTCTTATTGCTACTTGTCCCAACTTTTTTGGGATTTGTTGACACTGTGAAATTTTGAATCAACATATTTTTCCTTTGAAATGATACATTTTCTCGGAATCAAAGGAGTTTGCAAAGAAAAGCGTCTGGACTTCTTTGAGTTGCTTGAAGACGTTTCACCTCTCATCCGAGAAGCTTCTTCAGTTCTAAGGTCAAATGGCCGAGAGTCCCAGATTTAAACCCAGTGGGAGTATCCCCCCAAAGAGGGACAAAGGACCCCCTGGTGATCCTCTAATCACATGCGACAAGGTGTGAAAGCGGGTGTGGTACCTAATCAGCCAGAGTTTCGGGTGAGCTCATTGTGAAACCTGGCCCCACCCTATCATGTGATTTCCTGAGGTCAGATGGCCCAGGATGTGAGTGGGCGTTAAGGCATCTGGGGAGGGAACTCAAAACTGGATTATAGATGGCAGACAGTTGGTGTCGTAAACCACCGCCTCTGTTCAAAGATGGTCGCTCACAGTGGACATAGATGGCCTCTTTCACTCCTCTTTCAAACCATCTGTCCTCTCTGTCCAATATGTGAACATTGGCATCCTCGAAAGAGTGACCTTTATCCTTAAGATGCAGATGGACTGCTGAGTCTTGTCCTGTGGAGGTGGCTCTTCTATGTTGTGCCATGCGCTTGTGAAGTGGCTGTTTGGTCTCTCCAATGTAGAGGTCCGGGCATTCCTCACTGCACTGTACAGCATACACCACGTTGTTCAGTCTGTGTTTTGGAGTTTTGTCTTTCGGGTGAACCAGTTTGTGTCTGAGTGTGTTGCTGGGTCTGAAGTACACTGGAATGTCGTGCTTGGAGAAAACTCTCCTGAGTTTCTCTGATACACCGGCTACATAGGGGATGACAATGTTGTTGCGTCTGTCTTTCTTATCCTCCCTCGCTGGTGTCTGATCTTCTTTTCTGTGCCTCTTTGCTGACTTTATGAACGCCCAGTTAGGATAACCACATGTTTTCAGTGCTTCCTTTACATGTGTGTGTTCCTTCTTTTTCCCTTCAGGCTTAGAGGGAACAAGTTCTGCCCGGTGGTGTAGGGTCCTAATTACTCCAGGTTTGTGTTCCAGAGGGTGATGGGAGTCAAAGAGGAGGTACTGGTCCGTGTGTGTGGGCTTCCGGTAAACTTCAATGTTGAGGTTGCCATTCTCTTCAATGTGCACAGCGCAGTCCAGGAAAGGCAAACAGTTATCCTTAGTGTCTTCCCTGGTGAACTTGATGTTTTTATCCACGGCGTTAATGTGCGCAGTGAAGGATTCCACTTCTTGTGTCTTGATTTTGACCCAGGTGTCGTCTACATATCTGTACCAGTGGCTGGGTACTCTCCCTTTAAAAGAGCCAAGAGCCTTTCTTTCCACTTCCTCCATGTAAAGGTTGGCTACAATAGGTGACACAGGGAGCCCATGGCACAGCCATGTTTTTGTCTGTAGAAGACTTCGTTGTATTTGAAGTATGTTGTGGTAAGGCAGAGGTCTAACAGTGTGCAGATCTGATCGGGTGTGAAGTTGGTCCTGTCTTCCAAGGGGCTGTCTTCTTGTAGTCGTTTTCTGACAGTCTCCACTGCCTCCGTGGTGGGTATGCAAGTAAAGAGAGAGACTACATCAAAGGACACCATGGTTTCATCTGGATCCAGGGTAAGTTTCTGGACCTTGTCGGTGAAGTCGGTGGAGTTCTTGATGTGGTGTGGGGTGTTCCCCCACGAGAGGTGCCAGGATGGTAGCAAGGTGTTTCGCAATGTTATAAGTGGCTGAGTTTATGCTACTGACTATGGGTCTGAGTGGGACCCCTTCCTTGTGGATCTTAGGAAGTCCATAAATGCAGGGTATGGCATCCCCTGGATAAAGCCGGTGATATTTGAGGCGGTCAATGATTTTGTCCTTTTCAAGGTCTTGAAGGCAAGCTATAACTTTCTTTTTGTAGCTGCTTGTGGGGTCTCGTTTTAAAGCTTCGTAGGTGTTGTTGTCACTGAGGAGAGTAGTGATCTTCGTGTGGTAATCTGTTGTGTTTAGGACCACGGTACACCTTCCCTTATCCGCTGGTAATATAGTGATGTTGTTGTCTTTGCTCAGGGAAGCGACGGCCTTCTTTTCTTGTAGTGTGAGGTTAGACTCTTTGACTCCCATCACCCTCTGGAACACAAACTTGGAGTAATTAGGACCCTACACCACCGGGCAGAACTTGTTCCCTCTAAGCCTGAAGGGAAAAAGAAGGAACACACACATGTAAAGGAAGCACTGAAAACATGTGGTTATCCTAACTGGGCGTTCATAAAGTCAGCAAAGAGGCACAGAAAAGAAGATCAGACACCAGCGAGGGAGGATAAGAAAGACAGACGCAACAACATTGTCATCCCCTATGTAGCCGGTGTATCAGAGAAACTCAGGAGAGTTTTCTCCAAGCACGACATCCCAGTGTACTTCAGACCCAGCAACACACTCAGACACAAACTGGTTCACCCGAAAGACAAAACTCCAAAACACGGACTGAACAACGTGGTGTATGCTGTACAGTGCAGTGAGGAATGCCCGGACCTCTACATTGGAGAGACCAAACAGCCACTTCACAAGCGCATGGCACAACATAGAAGAGCCACCTCCACAGGACAAGACTCAGCAGTCCATCTGCATCTTAAGGATAAAGGTCACTCTTTCGAGGATGCCAATGTTCACATATTGGACAGAGAGGACAGATGGTTTGAAAGAGGAGTGAAAGAGGCCATCTATGTCCACTGTGAGCGACCATCTTTGAACAGAGGCGGTGGTTTACGACACCAACTGTCTGCCATCTATAATCCAGTTTTGAGTTCCCTCCCCAGACGCCTTAACGCCCACTCACATCCTGGGCCATCTGACCTCAGGAAATCACATGATAGGGTGGGGCCAGGTTTCACAATGAGCTCACCCGAAACTCTGGCTGATTAGGTACCACACCCGCTTTCACACCTTGTCGCATGTGATTAGAGGATCACCAGGGGGGTCCTTTGTCCCTCTTTGGGGGGATACTCCCACTGGGTTTAAATCTGGGACTCTCGGCCATTTGACCTTAGAACTGAAGAAGCTTCTCGGATGAGAGGTGAAACGTCTTCAAGCAACTCAAAGAAGTCCAGACGCTTTTCTTTGCAAACTCCTTTGACTACGATGACCTGGATGACTGAGAACCTTCACAGACATTTTCTCGGAATAAACTTTTGATCTGTCACCTACGTTCTATTACAAATAAAATATTGACATTTGCCATCTCCACATCATTGCATTCAGTTTTTATTCACAATTTGTTTAGTGTCCCAACTTTTTTGGAATCCGGTTTGTAACTAACAGCACTTTTTCCACAAGTGAAGCCAGTAACTTACTATCCTAAAAGATTAGATCTAGTTGCTTGTGCTTTACCTCCATGCGTGAGATCAGTATGTGCAGCAGCCTAAGCTGTACAATGTTTCAGGATATAGTTTTTCACCTTTTTGACACTGTTAGTTCCACACGAGGTAGATGTCTATACTGCAGACTAAAATTACATTAGTCACCTACAAGACGCTTGTCTTTAATGTTACTGTTACTCTCACAACCACATATTACCATAAAGTGATGCACAATTCTGAATCCGTCAAACCTTTTGCCAACGAAGGAAGAGGGCACTTCTCATGAGTGTAGACAGCGCGTAGAGAGGAGTATAAGCCGAGGGATGACTTAACAGATGTGCCACTTGTTGAGGGAAAGGTTTGGTTTGTTGATGGTTTGAGTTTTACAATAGCAGAGGAACAGGCTAAAACAGGTTTTACTGTAGAAGATAGTGAGAAAGTTATCTATACAGGACAACTAGCATGTTTCATATTTGCTTGAGCAGCAGGGATAGTGTCATGGTCCCTGCACCTCGCCGGCTGACTACAGTCAGGCGCTGTGTGTGTTGTTTATTCTCCTCTCTCGCACCTGCTCTCTCTTTTCTCTCGTCCTTTCCCTCTCTCTCTTTTCCCTGCCGAGGCGGAGCTCAGTATGGGCTCCCGCCTCTGGCCCACGCACCTGGGGATGATCAACACACCTGCCGCTGATTACCAGGATTAGAGTCCTACTTAAGATGGCGGGTCTGCTCTACTCGTCGCTGGATCGTTGAGCTATCAGCGTCAGTCAAACTTGTGTACCTGCCAACCTGAATCTTGAAAGCCCTTTGTTATTATCCCGCTAACCTGACCTTTTTGTGTTTAGATCGTTTTGGAAACCAGATTCTGAGAGGAGTGACTGAGGAGGAGTTTTTGTACAGAAAGTGTGGAGCACCTTTTCTCCGAACCCTGTTTCCCCCACGGACCCTGGCGACCCGGACCCCTTTCCCCTGCACGTTGTATATAGCCACTTGGTGATTGTGTTCACTGTAAATAAACGCACTGTTCTTCGCTTAAAGGAACACCCTGGCCTGCGCCTGAGTCTCTTTCGGAAACCATATCAGAACGATCCAGCCAGCATGGACTCAGCAGGACAGGACCCCGTCGGACAGGCACTGGCTGCCCAAGAAGCGGCGCTGACCCGCCACGAACAAATGTTACACCAGCTGCGAGGTGAGGTTGCCGCACTAACCCAAGCTGTTTCCCGTTTGACTACACCAGGGGGCGTACAGCCGGGGAATCCCCAGCCAGCTCACCCGGCCCCGCAGGAAACACTCGCGCGGCCACGGCAAACCCCTCCTCGGCAGCCACTCCTTCCTCTGACGGTCCTCTGCCTTCGCCTGAACCCTTTGCGGGTGAGTCGGAAAAATGCTCTGGCTTTCTGGCCCAGTGCTCATTGATTTTCCGGCGAACAGCGGCGCTTCCATAACAACGATGGGGCGAAGATTGCCTTCTTTGTACAGATGTTAAGAGATCGTGCTTTGAAATGAGCCCAGGTGGTGTTAAACTCCGATCCTGGGATTTCTTTTGAGGTGTTTGTGGCTAAATTTAAGACAGTGTTTAACAGAGGCTCTGGAGCCGAGGCTGCGGCGCTCCGCCTCCTTAACTTCAAGCAAGGTAAACGGAGTATGGCAGACTACTCAATCGACTTTTGGATTTTGGCCGAAGAAACCGGCTGGGGACCGGATGCGCTCAGGAGCACACTGTTAAATAACATTCGTGAGGATCTGAAAGATGAATTGATTATGCGGGACCTTCCCACAGCTTTTGATGAACTAATGGCCTTGTGCATTAAGATGGATGAGCGGCTACGGGCTCGCCGACAAGCACGGAACTCCAATTCCCAGGAGGCCGCGGGGCAACGAGGGGCGGAGGCCTCGGCCGATTACCGGTCCTCCCGGACACCGGAGGGCGCCGACGGAGAGGTACAACCCATGCAAATTGGCAGCTCCCACCTTACTGCTGCAGAACGTCAGCGACGCATCACGGCCGGTGAGTGCCTGTATTGTGGTAATAAGGGACACATGATCGCCTCCTGCCCGTCGCGAGCAAAAGGCCGCGCCCGCCAGTAATGGTAGGAGTACTGGTGGGCGGTGTGAATCAGGATAAATCTCCTCCACGTTTAGCCCTGCCCGCTAAACTTCTGGTCCACTCAGAGTGTCATTCACTTTCTGTGCTCGTTGATTCGGGAGCAGAACAAAAATTTCATTGACTCTGAACTAGCAAAAAGACTCTGTGTAAATGTGGAGCCACTGCCCCATGCCTTACGCGTCACGGCTTTGTCAGGGCAGCGCCTCCCCGACATCACACACGTCACTAAACCACTCACCCTCACACTGTCTGGTAATCATTCAGAGGAGATTAGCTTCTTTGTTTTTCACTCCACCCAAACGCCGTTAGTCCTCGGGCATCCTTGGCTCCAGCAACACAATCCCACTATTAATTGGCAGAAAGGAGTCATCACCGGCTGGGGAGAGGAGTGTCATATGACCTGCCTTAAGGCTGCCTCACCTCCTAGCCCATCGGTCACCGGTCCAGAGCCACCACGGTCTTCCGACTTAGCTAATGTGCCGTCCGTTTACCACGATCTCGCGGAGGTGTTTCGGAAGGACCGAGCCCAGTCGCTGCCACCCCATCGGCCCTACGACTGCGCCATAGACCTGCTGCCGGGAGCTCCTTTGCCGACCAGCCGCCTCTATAGCCTCTCACTGCCGGAACGGGAGGCTATGGAGAAATACATAACTGAATCCCTCGCCACTGGCATCATCCGCGCTTCTTCCTCACCCGTCGCAGCGGGTTTCTTCTTTGTGGAGAAGAAGGATAAGACCCTCCGACCCTGTATTGACTTCCGGGGGCTCAACAACATTACGGTCAGAAATAAATACCCACTGCCTCTGCTCACCTCTGCTTTCGAACTTCTCCAGGGCGCCACCATATTCAGCAAGCTAGACTTGAGGAATGCCTACCACCTGGTTCGGATTCGGGACGGCGATGAATGGAAGACAGCGTTCAATACCCACCTCGGACATTTCGAGTATCTGGTCATGCCGTTCGGTCTCACTAATGCACCTGCAGTATTCCAGGCCCTGGTCAACGATGTTCTAAGAGACTTTATTAACCGGTTTGTGTTTGTCTACCTAGATGACATTCTGATCTTCTCCTCGTCCCAGGCTGAACACGAGACCCAGGTCCGGCTGGTACTGCAACGCCTTCTGGAGAACCGGCTGTTCGTCAAAAGCGAAAAATGTGAGTTTCATGTGCCCACTGTTGCCTTCCTAGGGTACATAATCGAGCGTGGAAATCTCCGACCCGATCCTGTGAAAGTCAAGGCTGTTGTGGACTGGCCCGAGCCCCCCAACCGTCGCCAGTTACAACGCTTTCTAGGCTTTGCTAATTTCTACAGGAGATTCATACGGGACTTCAGCAGGATTGCCTTACCATTAACCCAGTTAACCTCTCCTAAGCTTGCTTTTCAGTGGAGTGACGCCGCCCAATCAGCCTTTCAGGAGCTCAAGAAACGGTTTACCTCAGCGCCCATCCTGGTCCAGCCTGACACCACTCTTCAGTTCGTGGTAGAGGTCGACGCATCCGACTCAGGGGTGGGGGCCGTCCTTTCACAACAGAAGGAGGGTAAGATGCACCCCTGTGCCTTTTTTTTCCCGTCGTCTCACCCCTGCAGAACGAAACTATGATGTGGGCGACCGGGAGCTGCTGGCGATTAAGCTCGCCCTGGAAGAATGGCGGCATTGGCTAGAGGGCACCACTCAACCCTTCGTGGTCTGGACCGATCACAAAAATCTGGCCTACCTTCAAACGGCGAAGCGTCTCAATGCTCGACAGGCCAGGTGGGCCCTGTTTTTCACCCGTTTCCACTTTTCAATCACCTACAGGCCCGGTTCCCGTAACGTCAAGCCGGACGCCCTCTCCCGTCAGTACTCCGCTGCTGAAGGAAAGGTGGACCCGGATCCCATCCTGCCGGCAACCTGTACTATCGGGGCCGTCACCTGGGAGGTCGAGGCGGCCGTCCGGGCGGCTCAGGAAGCGGAACCAGATCCGGGACGGGGACCCGCCCACAGACTCTATGTTCCACGCTCCGTCAGATCCCAGGTTCTGCAGTGGGCTCACACAGCCCGGTTCTCGTGCCATCCAGGTATACATCGCACCGTCAAGTTTCTTCAGCGGTACTTCTGGTGGCCCTCACTTGCCCAAGATACTCGGGAATACATCACCGCCTGTGCTGTCTGTGCCCGAAACAAACCATCGAACCAACCCCCGGCGGGCCAGCTCCATCCGTTACCCACTCCTTCCCGACCATGGTCTCACATAGCACTGGATTTCATCACCGGGCTACCTCCTTCAGCAGGTAACACCGTCATTCTCACCATAATCGACCGTTTCTCTAAAGCGGCTCATTTCATTGCTCTGCCTAAGCTTCCCACAGCTCTAGAAACCGCACGCCTACTCGCCACTCACGTCTTCCGCCTGCATGGGATCCCGGAGGACATAGTGTCCGACAGAGGGCCTCAATTCACTTCTCGGGTCTGGAGAGAGTTCTGCAATTCCCTGGGAGCAAAGGTCAGTCTATCCTCAGGCTATCATCCTCAGAGCAACGGCCAGTCCGAGCGGGCCAACCAGGAACTAGAGACCGCCCTGCGCTGTGTCGCCTCCACCAATCAAACCATCTGGAGTGAGGAGTTGCCGTGGATCGAGTACGCCCATAACAGCTTGACTGCCTCTGCCACCGGCCGGTCTCCATTCGAAGCTTCCTTGGGTTATCAGCCTCCTCTTTTTCCTGCTGTGGAAGGTGAGCACTCTGTACCCTCTGTCCAGGCTCATCTGCGCAGGTGCCGACGAGTTTGGCGGGCAACTCAAGCGGCCTTACTCCGTACGAAGGAGAACAACAAACGCATCGCGGACCGGCACCGGACCCCAGCACCCGAATACTCTGTCGGCCAGAAGGTATGGCTCTCTACCCGCTTTGTTCCTGTCAGGACCGAATCCAAGAAACTTACACCCAACTTCATCGGCCCTTTTGAAATCGCTGCCTTGGTCAACCCTGTCTCTGTGAAGTTAAAACTCCCTCGCAATATGAAGATCCATAATGTCTTCCATGTTTCACAAATCAAACCTGTCCGGTCCAGTCCTCTGTGCCCTCCTTCCAGGCCCCCCCTCCTCCCGCCCGGCTCGTGGATGGGTTGCCGGCTTACTCCATAACTCGCATAATGGACTCGCGGCGCCGGGGTCGTGGCTGTCAATACCTGGTTGACTGGGAGGGCTATGGCATGGAGGAACGCTCCTGGGTCCCGCGAGCGGCCATTCTGGACAAACCCATGCTCCGGGACTTCCACCGCCTGCATCCGGACAAGCCTGGTGGGTCGCCGGGAGGCTCCCGTTGAGGGGGGGGTACTGTCATGGTCCCTGCACCTCGCCGGCTGACTACAGTCAGGCGCTGTGTGTGTTGTTTATTCTCCTCTCGCACCTGCTCTCTCTTTTTCTCTCGTCCTTTCCCTCTCTCTCTTTTCCCTGCCGAGGCGGAGCTCAGTATGGGCTCCCGCCTCTGGCCCACGCACCTGGGGATGATCAACACACCTGCCGCTGATTACCAGGATTAGAGTCCTACTTAAGATGGCGGGTCTGCTCTACTCGTCGCTGGATCGTTGAGCTATCAGCGTCAGTCAAACTTGTGTACCTGCCAACCTGAATCTTGAAAGCCCTTTGTTATTATCCCGCTAACCTGACCTTTTTGTGTTTAGATCGTTTTTGGAAACCAGATTCTGAGAGGAGTGACTGAGGAGGAGTTTTGTACAGAAAGTGTGGAGCACCTTTTCTCCGAACCCTGTTTCCCCACGGACCCTGGCGACCCGGACCCCTTTCCCCTGCACGTTGTATATAGCCACTTGGTGATTGTGTTCACTGTAAATAAACGCACTGTTCTTCGCTTAAAGGAACACCCTGGCCTGCGCCTGAGTCTCTTTCGGAAACCATATCAGATAGTAGCTTTAACGGAAGCGTGTAAAGCTGCAGTGAAACAAGATTTGACAATGTACACTGATAGTTAGTATGCATTTGCTACAGTACATTTCTTTGTTGTATTTACAACCGTAAATATTACGCTAAACAAAATTATAAAGTCAAAAATGAAATGACCCATTATCTTACACTTATCCTTATCCAAAATAATTCAAATTATTAACAAATATACACTCTGTGCAATCTGAGTGAAGCAATCTGAGTAAAGTAAAAGATGATTAGACCTTTACCTTATACAGTTATTATATACAGACTATTGTATAGTTATTAAATTAAATAAAAATAACTACAAATAAGAGGAAAACCAATGTTTGCCTCTGGGCAGTGTTATTATCCAGTAGAATTGCCGTTTGTAAATGTGTAGCACACATGTGAGGGAAAGATCCAGTTGCATTAGAGAATGCTTTTGCAGATAAGATTGCAAAAGAGGCAACTTTATGAGAACATGTTGTTAACATGTTAGCAGTGCAACGCCAGCAGACGTTGGCTATTATGCGAGATGCACTGGTAGACATGCAGGGCCACTCACCTACTGCAGGAAAACAGTTGTGATTTACAGAAGGAGCGAGCTTGCAGGATGGTGTTTATTATCTGTGTGATACACCAATACTGCTTTAGAATTTGTATATGATTGCTGCTATTTTGCGCCATGGGCTTTGCCATGTCGCAACAGGAGGGAGATAATGAGTAGTTTATACTTTAAGATTTTTGCAAGTCATGTATGATATGTTGTAAGCATATTTCTCGGGGTAATTTGAGACCTAAGAGAGGGAAATTCCCTAGACCCAGTCAACCATTTCAAGTTATTCACATGGACTTTATAGAGCTGTCCAACTGTAATAACTATAAGTACATTTTAGTGATAGTGTGTCCTTTTCAAAGTGGGTAGAAATCGTCCCAACTAGGGAAGCAGATGCCATTTCGGTTGCCAAAGCAATATTTAAGAATATCATTTGGGACATGGGATTCCTGAGACCATTTATAGTGATAATGGTCCACATTTTGAAAATGAAGTGATTGGATTAATGGCACAACATCTAGGGATAACACTAAAAACATCATTTCTTTATATCACCCACAAAGTGCAGGGTTGATAGAGAGAACCAATGGAACAGTAAAGTTAAGACTTAGGAAGACTCAGGAAGAGACACGCAGGACATGGTTAGACTGTATAGAATTAGTTAAGATGTACATGAGGATTATTCCAACAGAGAATGGTCTGACTCTTTGAGATTATATATGATAGTCTTCTGTAGTGATGATAGAGAAGCAGAAGAGAGAGCATATTAGCAGATTAGATGCTTAAAATGTTTATAAATAAAGAAGTCTTGAGAACAAATGATCTGCCAGATGATTCTGTTCTCTGCAGGAGCAGAGTCTGAAGTCTGGAGATTGGACGTTGACAAGGCCATGGAGAGGAAGTGCTGGTCCAGTCCACGGTGGGAAGGTCCCTATCGGATGCTGCTGACGACGATCACAGCAGTGAAGATCGCTGGAAGAAACACTTGGATACATTAAGCGCACT
>JAQSNX010008639.1:0-11738 GCA_029532605.1 Oreochromis grahami
TAATGAAGGTTTGTAAAGCAAGGCCACTTTTGACTCATAAACTAAGTGCTCAGCCAGACTGAAAAACAGGAAGTTAGTGTAGAGCTATACAAGTATATTAATAAATACAGGAAGCCAGACAGAAAAGAGGAACTTGTACAATATAAGGAATAATACCTATATGAGACACACTTTATGATTCTAATGTTAGAGTTTCTGCAACTGGCTTTTGGGGCTGTGCAGGGGTCTCTCTCTTCCGGAAGATGATTGAATAAAAAAGAAATATAAAATGTTTTGACCACTATGAGTCGGGTTTTCTCTGTTCCATCATGGGGATCAAAGAATCGGGTTTAATATTTGGTGTTTCCGCCCGGTTTTTCGTGCAACAGAGAGAACAAATGTGGCCGAAGGTTGGATCTGATATGAGGCGAACAGAAGAACCGGTCTAAAAAGATTTAAAGGCACAAATCTGTTCAGAGAAAAAGCAAATCTGTGCATATTGGATGAATTCTAAATTATCTGTTCGCTGAGTGGATGATCTTAACTATTAAATTGGCTCAGTAGTGGTAAAACTAAAGTCTTGAGAATAAAGTAAAGCTTTGAAGTAAGGATAATGAAACTTTGAGAACAACAGTACTGATTTAAAAGTAATGTGAGATTTCATGGTAAAAGAGAAAAGAGACCAATGTGTGATTAAGAAGAAGAGAATATAAGAGTTTATGAGTCAGTTTATGGTTTAATAAGCGTCATTTCAAGTTCAGAGGTGGAGACCTCCTCCCTATTGGAGACGTCCAATAGGAGCTCCGGTGTGGGCATACTCCAGGTCCAGCTACCTGCCAAGACCTGGGACCTTGGTTAAAAATAGCTAATGATCAGAGGATCATTTTGTGGGACACTTATTTGTCAGTAAAAAGAGTAATTTTGGACGTGGAAGTCCGACAACAGGACGCCTTGAGTTGGGCAAGGTGTCTAAGTGACTCAGGATTTCAGAGAATCGAGTCAGCTGTGATCTTGAGTTTTAATGGAAAATTGATTTTAAAGGAAAATCAATGTTTACCATGTTGAAGTAATTCTGATGATATTACTGGATGTGCTGTGATACAAGTGAAGAATCAGTTGTGTATGTGTGGATATACAATTGTGTTGATATTTCTGGATCCGGTGTGGTCCATGTGATAAGTTAATCCTGGGTGCGATATTTGCCATGCTGGGAGTTAACCTGCAAGAAAAGACTGAAAAGATCAACAGAGAAGAAACAGAGAAGAAGAAACAGCTGAGTTGGGCCTGTGTTTGCTGGAGATTTGAAGGCCACACAGGACACTGTGAGAAGAGGGACAGGGACCAGTCAGAGGTCAAGCCGGACGAGTTCAAGTGAGAGCGTACAGGATATAATTGGATTGAAGTTGAGACTGAACTCATGGAGGCTTAGGAATGCCCACCACATCACAACAAAGAGGTTAACAAAAAAAAAAAAAAGACAGAGAAAAATAAATAAATGAACTAACAGTTACATGAATGAATAGAAAACACACACACAAATTGTTACATGTGAAATTATTTTTGGAGAGAATCAGAAGTGAGACAGTTTGAATCCAGAGCTCAGTGCAAAGAGGCATAAATTAAACCTGATTATAAAATACATATGCAATGAAGAAGCAGCTTACACTGAACATTAGTATGAACATTAATGACGCGGATTGGAAAATAACAAAAGTATGGAGAATGGACAAGGAAGAAAAAAATCTTTCAAGATAAATAATGCAACATTCAAAGCTTTTATCTTTCCTTAAGGGATTTTTATCTTTGTTTTCTTTGTGTTGCTGTGAAAAACGTTTCCATCTGACTGCTTCCTCCAGCTCAGGTTGATGTCCCCTCTAACCCCCTGGGCCTGGAGCTTCTGTTTCACCTGAAACACACAGAAAATGTAATCTGTTAAACTTTAATAGAGTCAATTCTTGACTACAATTTTCTTCTTTTACGAGAAAAATATGTCGTATATCAGGGGTGTCCAACTCCAGGCCTCGAGAGCCGGTGTCCTGCAGGTTTTAGATCTCACCCTGGGTCAACACACCTGAATGACATGATTAGTTCATTACCAGGCCTCTGGAGAACTTCAAGACATGTTGAGGAGGTGATTTAGCCATTTCAATCAGCTATGATGGATCAAGGACACATCTAAAACCTGCAGGACACCGGCTCTCGAGGCCTGGAGTTGGACACCCCTGTCCTGTGTTGTTATCCTATTTTCCAAAGTATAATTACTATTTAGGCCACTATAATAATTATCGGTGCTGGGCCTTTTACCAAGCCTTAGGGAGACAGGAGAGGAAACACATGCCAAACTGGTCAAAGGAGTTTGCAAAGAAAAGCGTCTGGACTTCTTTGAGTTGCTTGAAGACGTTTCACCTCTCATCCGAGAAGCTTCTTCAGTTCTAAGGTCAAATGGCCGAGAGTCCCAGATTTAAACCCAGTGGGAGTATCCCCCCAAAGAGGGACAAAGGACCCCCTGGTGATCCTCTAATCACATGCGACAAGGTGTGAAAGCGGGTGTGGTACCTAATCAGCCAGGGTTTCGGGTGAGCTCATTGTGAAACCTGGCCCCACCCTATCATGTGATTTCCTGAGGTCAGATGGCCCAGGATGTGAGTGGGCGTTAAGGCGTCTGGGGAGGGAACTCAAAACTGGATTATAGATGGCAGACAGTTGGTGTCGTAAAACCACCGCCTCTGTTCAAAGATGGTCGCTCACAGTGGACATAGATGGCCTCTTTCACTCCTCTTTCAAACCATCTGTCCTCTCTGTCCAATATGTGAACATTGGCATCCTCGAAAGAGTGACCTTTATCCTTAAGATGCAGGTGGACTGCTGAGTCTTGTCCTGTGGAGGTGGCTCTTCTATGTTGTGCCATGCGCTTGTGAAGTGGCTGTTTGGTCTCTCCAATGTAGAGGTCCGGGCATTCCTCACTGCACTGTACAGCATACACCACGTTGTTCAGTCTGTGTTTTGGAGTTTTGTCTTTCGGGTGAACCAGTTTGTGTCTGAGTGTGTTGCTGGGTCTGAAGTACACTGGGATGTCGTGCTTGGAGAAAACTCTCCTGAGTTTCTCTGATACACCGGCTACATAGGGGATGACAATGTTGTTGCGTCTGTCTTTCTTATCCTCCCTCGCTGGTGTCTGATCTTCTTTTCTGTGCCTCTTTGCTGACTTTATGAACGCCCAGTTAGGATAACCACATGTTTTCAGTGCTTCCTTTACATGTGTGTGTTCCTTCTTTTTCCCTTCAGGCTTAGAGGGAACAAGTTCTGCCCGGTGGTGTAGGGTCCTAATTACTCCAAGTTTGTGTTCCAGAGGGTGATGGGAGTCAAAGAGGAGGTACTGGTCTGTGTGTGTGGGCTTCCGGTAAACTTCAATGTTGAGGTTGCCATTCTCTTCAATGTGCACAGCGCAGTCCAGGAAAGGCAAACAGTTATCCTTAGTGTCTTCCCTGGTAATATAGTGACCACAACATCACTATATTACCAGCGGATAAGGGAAGGTGCACCGTGGTCCTAAACACAACAGATTACCACACGAAGATCACTACTCTCCTCAGTGACAACAACACCTACGAAGCCTTAAAACGAGACCCCACAAGCAGCTACAAAAAGAAAGTTATAGCTTGCCTTCAAGACCTTGAAAAGGACAAAATCATTGACCGCCTCAAATATCACCGGCTTTATCCAGGGGATGCCATACCCTGCATTTATGGACTTCCTAAGATCCACAAGGAAGGGGTCCCTCTCAGACCCATAGTCAGTAGCATAAACTCAGCCACTTATAACATTGCGAAACACCTTGCTACCATCCTGGCACCTCTCGTGGGGAACACCCCACACCACATCAAGAACTCCACCGACTTCACCGACAAGGTCCAGAAACTTACCCTGGATCCAGATGAAACCATGGTGTCCTTTGACGTAGTCTCTCTCTTCACTTGCATACCCACCACGGAGGCAGTGGAGACTGTCAGAAAACGACTACAAGAAGACAGCTCCTTGGAAGACAGGACCAACTTCACACCCGATCAGATCTGCACACTGTTAGACCTCTGCCTTACCACAACATACTTCAAATACAACGAAGGCTTCTACAGACAAAAACATGGCTGTGCCATGGGCTCCCCTTTGTCACCTATTGTAGCCAACCTTTACATGGAGGAAGTGGAAAGAAAGGCTCTTGGCTCTTTTAAAGGGAGAGTACCCAGCCACTGGTACAGATATGTAGATGACACCTGGGTCAAAATCAAGACACAAGAAGTGGAATCCTTCACTGCGCACATTAACGCCGTGGACAAAAACATCAAGTTCACCAGGGAAGACACTAAGGATAACTGTTTGCCTTTCCTGGACTGCGCTGTGCACATTGAAGAGAATGGCAACCTCAACATTGAAGTTTACCGGAAGCCCACACACACGGACCAGTACCTCCTCTTTGACTCCCATCACCCTCTGGAACACAAACTTGGAGTAATTAGGACCCTACACCACCGGGCAGAACTTGTTCCCTCTAAGCCTGAAGGGAAAAAGAAGGAACACACACATGTAAAGGAAGCACTGAAAACATGTGGTTATCCTAACTGGGCGTTCATAAAGTCAGCAAAGAGGCACAGAAAAGAAGATCAGACACCAGCGAGGGAGGATAAGAAAGACAGACGCAACAACATTGTCATCCCCTATGTAGCCGGTGTATCAGAGAAACTCAGGAGAGTTTTCTCCAAGCACGACATCCCAGTGTACTTCAGACCCAGCAACACACTCAGACACAAACTGGTTCACCCGAAAGACAAAACTCCAAAACACAGACTGAACAACGTGGTGTATGCTGTACAGTGCAGTGAGGAATGCCCGGACCTCTACATTGGAGAGACCAAACAGCCACTTCACAAGCGCATGGCACAACATAGAAGAGCCACCTCCACAGGACAAGACTCAGCAGTCCACCTGCATCTTAAGGATAAAGGTCACTCTTTCGAGGATGCCAATGTTCACATATTGGACAGAGAGGACAGGTTTGAAAGAGGAGTGAAAGAGGCCATCTATGTCCACTGTGAGCAACCATCTTTGAACAGAGGCGGTGGTTTACGACACCAACTGTCTGCCATCTATAATCCAGTTTTGAGTTCCCTCCCCAGACGCCTTAACGCGCACGCACATCCTGGGCCATCTGACCTCAGGAAATCACATGATAGGGTGGGGCCAGGTTTCACAATGAGCTCACCCGAAACCCTGGCTGATTAGGTACCACACCCGCTTTCACACCTTGGCGCATGTGATTAGAGGATCACCAGGGGTCCTTTGTCCCTCTTTGGGGGGATACTCCCACTGGGTTTAAATCTGGGACTCTCGGCCATTTGACCTTAGAACTGAAGAAGCTTCTCGGATGAGAGGTGAAACGTCTTCAAGCAACTCAAAGAAGTCCAGACGCTTTTCTTTGCAAACTCCTTTGACTACGATGACCTGGATGACTGAGAACCTTCACAGACACATGCCAAACTGGTGTCTTCTTTTTAGTGAGAACAAAATAATTTCTGTTAATATTTACAATCTGTTGTGGCAAACATACTGGTCTTGTTACACACCAGGGGGGTCAAGCCAAAGCAAAGACAGGAAAAACATAACATCTGAAAAAACCTCCAGAGTTCTGCAAACAGTCTTTGGAAACAGATGAGACCAAGAATAATGTGTACCAGCGAATGAAAGACAGCGCTTACAATCTGAAGAACATCACATCATGATTATCATGATGTGGCTGATGAGAGAAGTAGCAGGATGAATCATGAAGTGTACTCTCAGCTGAGGTTCAGTCAGAGAACCTGCAGAACTGATGGGACAGAGGTTCACAGTGCGAATGGATGATGGGCCAAAGCAAACTGCAAAAGCAACCCAAGAGTTTCTCAAGACCAAAGTGAAGGCAGAGAAACCCACAAACAAGCAGGAATGAAACACGGCTGCAGCTGAGCAACACAAAGGAGGAAAGACAGCATTCAATGATGTCCATGTATTCCAGACTTCAGGAAATCACTGACTGCAAAAGATTTTCATCAACTTTTAAAAAATCCATATATTTAACAGTATGTTGGATCGTCCAGTTACCTCGGAAATCTGGCTAAGTTGAAAATGACTAATAGTTAAACAGCTCAGTACTTTTGTTGAACCCCCTGAAATAAATCTGTAAGTCTGTACTTCAATCACATGTTGATTGATGTAAAATCTGTTTTTCGTTGAGAAGTTCTGACTTGTATGTAAACTGGAACTCTTGTTGCCAAACCAAAAACAAAAGAATATGAAACTAAAAAAAATTAAAAAAAATTTACCAGCTTCAGCATGTCATCCATCACAGCAGCACGATTCAGATCCAGGTGAATCCAGAATTTGATGTATTAGTAGTTTTAAAGTCCAACTTTCCAGCAAAACTTTTGTATGAATTACTTCTGTTTTGTTTTCAAGCTAAACACACTGCATGCATGCAGCTGTGTGTAGATGTAGCTAAAGACTGTCTGAATCATGGCTTACCAATGTAGCAGACAAATGGCTTGTTCCAGTCACAGTTCCAGTCCTCCCAGTTTCCAGAATGTTTAAAGTATGCTGCCACACAATTCTCTCTCCAGTATTGGTTATTTGGTTCTTTTGTTTTCCAGTATCTAAATGTGGAGGTCCTTCCATCTGTCCACTTCCAGGAATCTCTGAAAAGGCCGATCCAGACTGGTCGATCTTCAGCAGGCACCAACTCCTTTACCCTCTGATTCTCTGACATGTTCCTCACACTGGCCAAGTCTGTGTGATGAGCTCTGCAGTAGCTCTGAGCCTGGGTCCATGTCATTGTTTTGTCGATGAACACAAATGTCACATTTTGCCCTGAAAATGGACCAAAGGAAGAAGAAAATTAATTTCTAAAAGGTAAAAAAAATGATGGATATCTTCATGTTAGCTACCACTGAGACAAATAGATCCAAAGGTTGTTAAGTCAAGAACTGAAGTGTGCATGATTTGTTTCACGGTTGTGCACAGATTGAGATCCTCACCTCTGACATCAGAGCAGATTGCACTAAGGGTTTTGTCACAGAGTTTATCATTCCATTCTCCACTGACAGAAATCTCAGCACAAAGTTCGTGTCCCCCTTCGTTGTCTGGTTGTCCAGGCTTCCAGTTTCTGAACTCAGCCTCATCACTTCTGTAGAGATCGCTGTCCGACCTCGACCACCTCCAGCTGTTCACATCATTGTACAACCCGATCCAGGCTCGCTGTAAGCAACGATTAACGAGTGACATCCCTGGCTTTTCTGATTAGTGGTACACTATCTTTTTAAATATTGGAGAAATATTTGTAAACAAGGTTTTTAAAGACAAAGTTTGTTAGTTTGAAAGTTTATAGATAAAACCTGATGTTAAAGGGTATTTCATTACATAATATAAAAAACTATACTACTGTAAAGGCTGTGGAATAACAACACCAAGGCATTTCAATTTACATCGAGTAATTGTGGGGGCCAGTTTTAGTAGAGATGATTAACACATCACATAAACGTACAATAAGAAAAAAACAGGAACAAGGGAATATTGCAGAGAAAAATTAAATACGTGAATGTACAAGTATTTGAACTGCCAGTGTTAAAAATATGTTTCAGTTAAACAGAGAGAGTGAACTTACATAGCTGTCTGCAGATTTATCAAATTTGTTCAAGTCCACCATGTCATTCAGGGTCTTCACGTCCTCCATGTTTTCTATGTTGGCCAGGTCTGTGTAATACAGTCTACAGTGACTCAGTGCTTCAGTCCAGTTCTTCTGCTCATAAACAAAATGGTACTGACGTTCAGGATTTAAGGACACGGCCCACAGCCCTGCAGTGACAGACATGCATGATCACTTTTAAAAAGTAACTTGACTCTTTATAATTAGATTTCAGTGTAGTCTGAACTTATTCCAGCAGTAAAAGCATATCCAGTGTTACTGTCACTGATATACTGTAGCTATCTAATCCAGCTATCATTCTGTTTTCATTACAGCAAATATAAAAACACCTTAAAACACTTGCCTGATGCAGCGGCGATGAACAGAACAAGTTTCTCCATCCTTGTTTGTTCTGCTCGTATCTGTGACTGCACACACTCAGATGAGGAAATAACTCAGGAGGTTATACATGAACACTTTAATGTTGACATCATGCAAAGTTACTAAAAGAAGAATATTTGCTTGAGAGGTTATTTCGTGTCATACTAACTGATACTGGCTGGATGATGTAACACTGGAGCTTTACTAATGCTGTTGGGATGTGATAATCTTTCCTGAATGAACATAAAGGAAATGTGTAAGGAATGATCATAAGGCAGCAATGTATGCATGTGGATACCTGCTACCAGCTCCATCACAAAGCTGCACATTCAGTGTCATTTAAAAGAAACAGGAGAGAGAGCAGCGTCAGACTGCCAGCAGCTGAAAGATGAATGTTTGAAAATATAAAGGAAGATGTGAGACTCAAGACTTTCACACACTGTATACCACAAAAATGTATAATTAAATGTAAAATTCAAAGATATTCTCATCAATTATTGAGTCTAAGTCTAGAACTTGAACTGCTTTGTTTTAATCCTCTGACATCAGAGCAGACTGTGTTAAGGTAACATGGTCACAATTTCCATTGGTCCATGATCCATTCCCACATCAGTGAGCGCAGGGATCCGTGAGCGCAGGGATCTTTGCCTTCCCTACTGTCTAGTTGTCTCAGTTTCTGAACTCAGTCTCACTGCTTTCATAGAAATGTCTGTTTGACATCGATCACCTTCAGCTGTTCACATCATCATACAGTCCAAACCAGGCTCGCCTCAGGTGTGCTTCAGTTAGTTAAATAGTAGCTTTGTGATAAGCTCTGAAACTAAAATGGCTTTATTTTTACAGAACATCTCATATAGTTCTTCTGATTGGAGGAAAAATTTGTCACTCTAAAATACAGTGGAG
The DNA here is from genome assembly GCA_029532605.1 of Oreochromis grahami. Lineage (NCBI taxonomy): Eukaryota > Metazoa > Chordata > Actinopteri > Cichliformes > Cichlidae > Oreochromis > Oreochromis grahami. Next base: position 8,972 of record JAQSNX010008639.1, read on the forward strand.
CAGTAATAAATGGAAGTATTCAGTTAATGTGCAATGATAGAGATTACATAGCTGTAGGTCTTTTGCTTAAGTCTTCCATGCTGTTCAGGGTATTCACATACTCTGTGTTTTCTGTAGTGGGCAGGTTTTCATTCATTCAGCATGTGTCTGCACTCTTTGGGGTAGAGCTCCACAATAAATTCTCTTATGCCTGATCGCCGTGTGTCCCGCTTTTTCCTCTCAGGCGTCATACTGTGTGCGAACACAGAGGATGTTGAACCAGTGTCTGGAGTCTCTGGTCCAAAGGTTCAAGCGGTGTTGTCATTAATTTTGAAAAGACCGGGCCAGATCCGCCTCAGTTGGGGAAGGTGAGTGATCAGAACGCAGCGAACATTAAAACCATTAAAAGTTCAAATCCCAGGTAAAGTTTTTCACCTGTTTAAACTTTAAACACAGAGCAAATAAAATTAAAGGAGAACTGAGTGCATTTTCTAGTTTGGCCAAGTACAGAGAATTATTATAAACTGGTGATTTAATTAAAAACAAACATCATATTAATGGTATATCCAAAAAATATTTATGCCCAAAATGCTGATTTTACGTGATTTGATCACATGTAAATTTTCCATGTACACTGTAATTTGTTACATTTAATGAAATCAGGCAAATTAAATTTACTTGATTGGTATACAGTCAGTTTATACTTCCTTAATGATTAGTTATTTGGATAAATAAACGATTGCTTCATGTTTAAGAGGGCAAATAATACATTTTTTTGAGTGCAAAGAGAAACTAGAGATTCCTTGTTGAATGTTTGGATGAATATGATCAACTAAAAATCAGATTCTGTTCTTTCCCATTTGCATATTTGCCTGTTAGCTGATATCAGTCAGCCGGGCGGATGACCCTGCCCGTCAGGTTCATCCCTGCCAAATAGAACAGTTAATATCAGCCTGCTTATTATGTTTCTACATTTTTCCAGATAACTCTGTGGACTCAAGTCGGCCCGTGTCATCCTTCAGCCCACAGCCATGGCACAGCTGCCACAAACTCATCTATGTGCGACCAAACCCGAAGACTGGGGTGCCAGTCGGGCATTGGCCCATACCAGAGTCCTTCTGGCCGGACCAGAACTCTCCAACCCCTAGTGAGCAGAGAAGCTTCAAAATACCTCAGCAGCCTTTTTAGTCTGTCTTTCAGATTACATCTTATAATGCTTGATTATATGTCAGTATTTGTATTGTGTAGCTTTATGGACTCTCAAACTCTCTTACTTCCTTTCTCTTTTATTGGCACTAGTTTTTTTCTGTAACACCTTTTAGTAACCGTCCAGTATAATTGCGATTACCTGTAAAACTTTAATGGTTTGTTATATACTGCTGTCATAAGGACGTCAGAGGATTGTGTACCAAAGACAAACACACCTAACAGTTTGCTCATTTCCATCCGCTGCTCACAGCCACCTCGCACTGCTCACCCCGTGGTGCGTTTCTCTTGCGTGGACTGTGAACCCATGGTGATCGACAAGCTTTCCTTACGACAAGTATGAACTGGAGCCCTCTCCGCTCACCCAGTACATCCTGGAAAGGAAGTCCCCACACATGTGCTGGCAGGTAGAGTAAACGCTTCCAACAACGCTCATCACCTTATTTACAAAGTCACAGGTGTTGCCTCTGGGAATTTCTAGAAACCCAGACATAATGAGGTTACTTGCTAAATTCATCATAGCGTTTCACCTTTTTTTGGGCTGATATGAAGTAGTTGTTGGTCACGCCTTTAAAGCTCTGTGAATACAGCTTGGCTTCATTTTTAGCAGCTCTGCTTTACCTTCATGTTTTCTCTTGCTGTCCTCAGGTGTTTGTCAGCAGCAGCGGGAAGCAGAATGACCTGGGGCATCCTTTTGGCTACCTTAAAGCCAGCACCACTCTCACCTGTGTTAATCTGTTTGTTATGCCGTACAACTACCCAGTCCTTCTCCCACTCCTCGGTGAGACATATTGTAGTAAATTTGTCTTTTAGGGTGGCCTAAAAAACCAAAACTACAAGTTTTGGGTCAGTAGGCCTGAGCTGACATTATATTTAAAAGCTCTCCTTTTTTTCTGGGACACCTCATCATCTGCAGTCATGACAAGTATCAGTCTAACAACACAGAAAATCATTAAAAAGGGTTTATCTTTAACAATTCTGTACAAGACATGAATATTTTCTGGGCAATTATGTGTGTTTCAAAGCTTGTTGTAGACTTACCATCATCATCCTCAGTACTGATGCATGTGGATCAGTGGCTCTGCTGCAGCTGGACACCAATGCAGATGCTATAATACTCTCAGAGTAACCCACTCCTCATTTTCTCCTTCTATCTGCAGATGATTTTTTTGAAGTGCACAAACTAAAACCAAACCTTAAGTGGCGACAGGCCTTTGAGATGTACCTGAAGCGATGCCTCCATACTACCTCCTGGTAAATGAATGCAACATCTTTTGAGGTTGCCTTTAGTTTATATGGATTTATGGTGTTTTTCTTGTAACTAACATTTTAAATTGTGACAGCCCTTGAAAAAGGCACTGAGGATGATGGGTGCACCTAACCTTATCGCGGACACCATGGACTGCGGACTAAGTTACAGCGTTCATTTTTGTTACCTGAAGAAGCTCAGCCCAGCAGGGTAAGTCACTTGCAAAGACTAAAAACAGGGTTTGTGATGCTTATTGATCGTGATGAAATGTAGAGATCAGACTAAAAGAACAAGCAGTGAGGACTGAACTGAAACTTAAAAATTTCAAAGACA
>JAQSNX010008640.1:0-12389 GCA_029532605.1 Oreochromis grahami
TTTTAAAGTTTAAAATTGTAAGTTATAAAATGTTTATATAAACTATGTGGTTTGCTCTGTGGCTATTAGACAAAGATTGTTGGTTCATAACTTAAAGTTTTATACACTTGAAGTGTAAACACTGATTTTTGATGGACAATTGTTACAAAGGCAAATGCACACTGGTTTTCACAAATTGTTTGAGTGGAGGACTTAAATGGAGGACTAATGTATGCAAGCAACATAGTAATGTTGAATGTTGTATCTGAGCTTTAAATTGTGTTAAAAATCATATTGTTGTTTGCAATGCATATTTTACTACATTTTACGAAAGTTGCTTTGGGGATAATATTTTTTGTCTGCAAACTATTCAACAGACTTTTATTTCATTTTTATTATTAGGGTTAGGGTTATTTTATTTGTATTTTTTCTTTCAGTCAGCATGTCTTGATCTGGAAGTTCTGTGGTCTTTTAGTACGCTGAGATGGTTAAAAAGGGGAGAAAGCTAGGCTGAACTGGGATCCTGCCAACTGTTTTTAAGAATGTTCAAGCAAAATAAAATAGATGGTTTCTGGAAGTTATCTTTTATGTATGTTTCATTAATTTAATTAAAAGTAATGTTTACATAAGCAATACAAACACTAACTGAAACATGATTGGTGTGAGTACTACAGACATAAATTACATTTGTTCATTCAACAAGATTATCATTGGTGTAATAAACAAATATTTTACTAGTTCATGTAACAAGACTGACTTTTGATGTGCCAAAGTGTTTAAACAATATAACATGAATTTTAATTAATTTAATTAGACTAACTTGGTACAAACATGTTAACTGAATAAAAATCAAATTAACTGAATGTTAATGTTTAAATTATGTTACACTTACAAACATATTTAGTGTTGAAACAACACAATCAAGATGGATTAATATAACATGATTTGTTTAGATGGAATATAAGTGGCAAGATAAAATTAAGTTCATCCAATGAATTATTTTTTGGAGTGTAATATTCAGGGTGGTATCAACGATACTGATCCGATACCGATACTTTGTACAAAAACTTATTTTATTTATTGTATCTCAAGTTATAGCGTCATAATGATTACAGGACATCAGATTACTTGATCTTATCACTTAATAATGCAGAGTTCATCATATAGAAATAAAAAAACTGATGTTGTGCTATTTAAACACCTTGCCTGCCTGCAGCACTAAAGGACTCCATGAGAGACGTCTGTCTCGCCCTAGCATCACCTGTCCCTCTCCTCTCAACATACGCTCGTCATATTCTGTGATATGATTTACTCTGAGGTGTTTGACGAGGTTAGTGATGTTGCCACAACCATACATGCCAACCCTCCTTATTTTTCCGGGAGAATCCCGAATTTCAGTGCCCCTCCAGAAAATCTCCCGGAGCCACCATTCTCCCAAATTTCTCCCGATTTTCCACCTGGGCAACAAAATTGAAATTGAAAAACCATATTGCAGAATTCATAACGCAGCCCAGCCAATTCCAGTTTCCAACAACGGCGGCAGCGACTTAGTTTTAATATTACTTTTATTTCTCGTTCTGGGTCGCGTAGCTGAGTAAACTTCAAATATCTGAGCCGATCGACACATCGTCTTCAAACCCCCGCGGTCGTTCACTACTCGGGTTAAACATGATATATAAGTCACTTTGATCATTTAAAAATGTTATTGTTTGGCTTTTTCAGTGTTTTATTTGTTTGTGAGTAAATTGGTTTGGCTGAGATTAAAGTTATTAGATTAGATTAAATTAAATTTAACTTTATTAATCCCTCAGGAGGGTTCCTCCGGGGTTTTCACACAGCTGAATAAGTATATTATACATCTGTCATGGTCCTGGGTCACTGACCCAGATGCAGACCGTGACAAGATCATAATTTGTCATTTAAAGCTCACACTGAAATTAAAAAGTTAAAAGATTGGATTGAATTAAGAGGTTGGATACTGTCCATTATTGTGTTTTATGTTTTATTACTGGCTGTCGAAGTCATGTATATCACTGTTCTCTGTATGCTGCTGCTACAGAGAACAGTGATATACTCTGTATATCTTGGTTGATTTTTATCTATAAATTTCTGCTTCGGTTTGTTCCTTCTTTTTTGTGTGTATATCTGTGTCCTTTGTGTCAGAACAGAATTGGGGGGGAAAAAGCTTTTGAATAAGTTGCTTCTGTCCTCTGTTGCCTCTGGAAAAATCTAAAGAAGGAGTTTAAAGTTAAAGAAGTGAAAGAACGTCTCAATTTGATCAGTGTAAATTTTGCTATTGTTGGTTTTATAATAACCTTTTATTTTATAGCATTCATTACTCGTGTTTGTGTTCACTTGTTTTTGTGGAATATTGTATTTCCTTCTTTACTTGTCATGCATTGTATTTGGAAAAGAGATTTTAATCTCAGTGAGGTATTACGTGGATGAATAAAGTACACATGCAGCCTCTGTGTCAGATCAATGCAGTGAAGCACACACACTGTTTAGTAAAGTCATGTTGTGGAGCTGTTTCACTGATCAATGACTGAGTCTGAAGGAGGTTTTCTGACTTCTGGAACAAACCTGGAAGTTTCTCTTCAGCTCTCTGTATCAGCTGTTTGTAACTCTCAACTCTTTCAGCTTCTGGAACAAGTTTGTGTGAGCCGCAGTCAAGGAGCCACCAGAGGACACCTGCTAACCATCGGCATTATGGGTAGTGTAGTAGGAGACACTCACCTGACATGAAATAGTGCCGGAAATGAAATAAAAGACCTCCAGAAACCACAAGAAGAACCAGGAGAACAAGGAGAGCTTTGGCCCAGGATGGAAACTGTTCTGTGGAAAAAAAAAAACACAAACAACATGACCTTTGACCTCTGACCTCAATGTCCTGCACTGTATCCTGGTTTTTATCTACATCTCTGACCTTTGACCTGCAGCACTACTTTCTGTCTCAGGATGTCTTTGTCCCTGTAGATGGTGCAGATGTATCCTCCACTGTCTCTCTCTGTGGGGTATTTCAGGGTCAGACTGAGGTCTCCAGTTCTCAGCAGGTCTTCGTTCATCTTTGTGCGACCACGGTAAAGGTTGTCCTGGTTCTTAAGGTGGTCAGTTCCATTTAAATATCCATGGACCATCATGATTTCTCTGTCAAATCTCGTCCACTCCACTCTGGTGTCCTCAGGCAGGTCAGGTATTGTTTTGCATGGCAGGATGACAGACTCTGATCCTTCAACGACCTCCACCTTAAGTTCTTGGTCTGAGAGGACAGCAAACCAAAATATCAAAATTGCATCTGGAAAGTATTCCCAGTGCTTTACTTGTTCCACATTTTGTTATTCCAACATGGATTAGATTAATTTTCACCTCACATTTCTACACACACACAGACACACACACACAATACCTGGGGATTCCCATGATGCATTGAGTTTTTCCTTTCCAGTCACCTTTCTCACTCACTATGTGCTAATAGACCTCTCTGCATCGAATCATATCTGTTATTAATCTCTGTCTCTCTTCCACAGCATGTCTTTATCCTGTTTTCCTTCTTTCACTCCAACCGGTCGCAGCAGATGGCCCCGCCCCTCCCTGAGCCTGGTTCTGCCGGAGGTTTCTTCCTGTTAAAAGGGAGTTTTTCCTTCCCACTGTCGCAAAAGTGCTTGCTCACAGGGGGTCATTTGATTGTTGGGTTTTCTCTGTATGTATTATTGTAGGGTCTACCTTACAGCATAAAGCGCCTTGAGGCGACTGTTGTTGTGATTTGGAGCTGTATAAATAAAATTGAATTGAATTGAACAATACCTCACAATGACAGGGTACTGTTTAAATGATTGCAAATGTATTAAAAATAAAAAATGAGAATAACATGTAATCACAAACTTTGCTCAGTGCTTTATTGAAGCAACTCTGGGAGCAATTACAGCCTTGAGTCTTTCTCAGTATGATGCTGCACGTTTGGCAGCTATTTTTAGGCATTTTCTTTATTCTTCTTTGCAGACCCTCTCAAGCACCATCAGGATGGATGGGGAGCGTCAGTGCAAAGGCATTGTCTGATCTCTCCAGAGATGTTTGATTGGGTTCTTGTCTGGGCTCTGGCTGGACCACTCAAGAACAAAGACCACAAAGTGGTCCTAAAGCGCTTCTTTTGTTATCTTGTCTCTATGTTCATTTTCCTGTTGGAAGATAAACCTTCACCCAGTCCAAGGTCCAGAGCACTCTGGAGGAATTTGTAATCAAGGAGGTCTCTACACATTGGTGCATTCGGGAAAACTTTTAGTTCTTCCTCTGTAAAATGTCCCACAGCATGATGCTGCCACCACCAGTGATGCCTGGTCTTCTTCAGACATGACACTTGGCATTCAGGCCAAAGAGTTCAATATTGATTTCAGACCAGAGAATTTTCTTTCTCATGATCTGAGAGTCCTTCAGGGGCTTTTTGGCAAACTCGATTCAATGCATACTGTCTCAGAGGTCTGCAGACAATTCCTTGGACTTCAAGGCTCGATTTGTGTTCTGACATGTACTGTCCACCATGGGACCTTATACAGACAGGTGTGTGCCTGTCCAAATCATGTCCAATCAACTGCATCTACCACAGGTGGACTCCAGTCAAGAAACATCTGACAGATTATCAGAGGGAACAAGATTCAACTGAGCTCAAGTTTTAGTGTCCCAGAAAAGGCTGTGAGTACTTCTGTACATCTGTTAATTTTAGCTTTCTTAAATACACCTGGACAAATTTTAAGCCAATGTTCTTCCGTATTCATTATGGGGATTTTGTACAGGCAGAATTTGGAGGTGAAAAACTGATTCCATCCATTTTGGAATAAGGTTGTTACATAACAAAATGTGGAACAAATGAAGGGCTGAGAGTATTTTCCAGGTGTTCTGTGACTAAAGAAGCAGCAGTCACACTGATTTTAATCATAGAATCAACCTGATCTGAGATCTGTGTTACTGACTCTGCTGCCAGTAAAAATAAATATCAATAATAAAGTCATTAAAATCTCTATTCTGCATCAAAAATATCAGGATAGATTGTGAGCCAAAACTGTGCCAGGTGCTCACAGTACTACTGTTAGTAATCACACATGAGTAACAGTCATGTTGTGTTATTGTCTGTCCCTATTAGGCCTGTGAGCTGCTGGTTTTCCTGCGTATGTAAGAATTTGTAGATTAAATCATTAAATCATCCAGTTTTAGTAGAAACACCAACAACTGTACCAATAAGATTCTATTTTCTTCTTCTTTGGTGTTCATGTTTTGATGTTCATGAGTGGTTGAATCTAGAAAACATTACCACTATTTTATCAGGTTTCAGTACTAGAAAGATCTTTTCTGTTACTCTTTAGTTTGACCACTGACCTTCGTAATCACAGGTGCTGGGTTTCTTACCTTTGACATGCAGCTGTATGTCTGTCACTTTCAGTTCCTCTCTTTCATTTCTGATGGAGCAGGTGTAGTTGCTGCTATCAGTCATTTGGGGGTTTCTCAGAGTGAGGCTGAAGTCTAAAGTGTCCATAGCATCCGGCCTCATTGATGTGCGCCCTCTGTAACGCTGGTTTTGCCCTTTCAGATCATCCGTTTCCTCTCGTCGTAGGTGGACAGATTTGGGGTTGAGATCATTGCGAGTCCACAGCACTGTGGGATTGTCCTCAGGTATAAAACCTGAGTCCTCGCAAGGCAACAGGACAGATATTTCCCCCTCATACACCTCCACCAACGGAGCCAGGGCATGCTGGGAAACTGGAAGGAGACACAAGCAAACACACAACAAAAACACTTATTATGTGTATGCAGTGGATTTTTTCGTTTGGTTGATATAAAGTGGTTTCAGAAAGTTGCAGAATATGTAACGTCACTCTCAGCCATGTTTTATGAAAAGTATTCACACATGGATTCTTCCTGTCCAACAAACACTGACTGAAAGGACGTCAAAGATGCCTGAACAACACTGAGGTGAAGGGTGAAAAGCCATCTCTTATTTATATCTACATTTGGTTGAAAAATGAATACAGACTAGGGCAGGGCGATATGGCCAAAAATACATATCACGATATATATTTGAAAATTTGCGATAACGATATAACTGACGATATAATTTCTGCGAGACAAAATACAACTCCATAACTTTACTAGCGCAAAAAACCCCGATCAATTCATTTTACTTAAACAAGTAGCTGTTTTTATAGGCATTAAACATTTAACAGTGCAAATGCAAATTCCTTGCTGAAAGTTTAACCAAAAGGCATTTCCAGTAGAAATGGGATGACATATCCTGAGCATAACCATGTATAATATCCACTGAAGTTAAAAAGAGGTGCTTTGCAACATTATACTGCAGTGTGCCAAATAAAAAAGTCAAATACGTATTTCTCGGACCATAAGGTGCACGGGATTATAAGGCATATTAAGCGAAACAAAGCAGTCAGATAAGTCAAACTTTATTCAACTCATTCTTCTTGCTTCCTCCACTTCTGTACCATTGATTCATTAATGCTGTATTCTATCACAGCTGCTCTATTCCCATGTTGTTGCAGTATATTAATGACTAACCTCGTATTGTGGATGGATAATCTCAGTTGTTCTCCTGACTGAAGTTTGGTCTGTTTACAGCATCCTGCTATGCGATTGCATTTGTCTCTAACCATCAGGAACCTTCACATTAACTTTTATCGAGTGAAAAAGTGTTAGCCTTCATCCTCCAGCTTCACTGTTTATGTTATGCTAACATAGCTGTGTCGCTAGCGATCACGTAGCACATCATTATATACCAGCTAGCCCAACTTCAGTAACCCTACAAACATCACTGCTGTTTAGTTTCCTGTCTCCATTTATGTTGGAAGTGATAGCAGAGCAGTACGTTTGAATTTTTTCAGAAATCTCTCTGTCAGAACATGCTTAGGTAACTAGCGAAACTAGCGAGCTAACTTCCGCTAACTTCCTGCCACCTTCTAACTCCGTTAAATGTAATGAATTCTGTTTTCATGGATGCCTGGATGTTAAACTAAATAGTTACACCTGGTAAAGTAGCAATGCTAATCATTTCATTAAAGATGAAAGAATTTAGACAGTTTTAAACTCTCAGTGCTGATCGCTTGACTTCGGGATTTTAAGGACGGAGTTTAGGACCCAGATTACGCCAGATTTACAAGCACCTTAGTCCGACAAATACGGCAATGACGACGACCCGCTTTCATGTTCTACAAAAAAAAGTGCTCTTTTGCAGTGTTGCCAACTTAGCGACTTTGTCAGTATATTTAGCGAGTTTTCAGACCCCCTAGCGACTTTTTTTCTTAAAAAAGTCGCTAAAAAAAGATGTGAAAGCGCGTATCGCTTTTACTCTCAACAAGCAGCTTACTTATAAACACACACACACACACACACAAAGTAACTCCACCAGAGTGCCTATTTCGGATCACTTTTGCCGGTCCAAGCCCGGGTAAAGGAGCAGGGTTGGAATTGTGACATTAAAAAAAACAATAATTACTAAAAGAAATTTAATTTGTAGTTCTAAATAAACTCTAAATGCATTTAGGACGTTTTTTATGTCTCTTCCACGATGTTATTTCTCTCTCCAACAACATAGGTTACAATTATATTAGCATGACCAATTATGCAAATTAGGTGATGACGTCATTTAGCGACTTTTAGGACAACCAATAGCGATTTTCCTTACTGAGGAGTTGGCAGCACTGCTCTTTTGTGTATCTGACGGACAAACACCAAACCAGTTAAGCTGCATCATTTTTACAAAACAATTCTGGCTCATCCTTTTCACTCAACAATCTACTTTCCCCATTCACATTCTCCGTGCTTTTTCGGCACTGCGCATGCGTGTTTTACCCATATTCTATCGCGATATGTCATTTTCTTATCGTTGCCTAGCTTTCTACTGGTATTATCGTGAACGGTATAATATGGCCCAGCCCTAATACAGACACAAGCAGAGTTGCCCCAGACACCTTCTTGTTATTAGATAGTAGTGCAAACGAATTCACCACAGTCCATCAGTTTTTAACAAATAACTCACCATGCAACAAAATCAAACGAGGCAGACACACACACACACACAGACACACACACACACACACACACACACACACACACACACACACACACACACACACACAAAACAGTTTCTTAGAAAATAGACATCCCAGTGTTACAACACATGAAAGTGTCACCACTGACAATGTTACACACAACTGGCAACACAACCAATTTTCATCTGTATCATTGGACAGTTTTTTTTCTTCTGTTTTTGCCATAGTCGTTAATCTTGTCAAACGTCACTACACTGGCAGGTTTGTGGTTCTATCAGTAAGAAACAGAGACGTCTGGAACACAGATAGTTTGTCTTAAACAGATATGAACTCAACTGTAACCCTGTGCATTTTCATAAATTTACATCGTTTTGTATTTGAGGCTTCCTTCTTCACACCTGCAAGAAGAATGTGCAGTACTATTTAACTCACTTGTTGTTACGGTCCTGGGCCTGTGGCCCAGTGTTTTGATTTTGTATTATTGTTTATTAGTCTGTTTTCTTCTATTGTTCATGGTTACCAGTGTTTTGGTGTCTGTTTTTTGTATTTCGGAGCTTGTGGATTTCTTTGCTCCTTATGTCACTCTGGTCCCTGTACTGTGTTAGTATTCAGTCTGTGGATTTCCTGTTTTACTTTGAAGGTCTTGTCTCATGTTAGTGTATTCTATTCTTTACTTCCTTGTCTTGTCTAGCCTAATGACTTCCAGCTGTGTGTCCACCTGTTCCTGTACCTGCCAGTGTATTTTAGGCCCTGTCAGTCACTACTTGTCGTGTCGTTAACATCAGTTCTCCCTCCTGCTGTGTCTCTCCTGATGTTTTCTTGTGTATTTCGGTTCTTGCTCCAGTTTAGGTTTTCTGTTTGGCTTTCCTTGGTCAGCAATAAAGCTGCTTTCAAGTTCACTTTTTGCCTCAATGAGTCCACCATGTGGGTCCTCTTCTCCTGCCTGCACAGCACACACCATGACACTTGTCATTTTTCAAAGACATAACTTTGTTTGTTTCTTCAGTTTTTTTTGTAAAAGTTAAAAAAAGAAAGAAAAACTAAAAAGAAAAGTTAATAACGATAAACTTTATATTTAATTCTAATAAATGTATGTATTTTTGACTGTTGTTAAACTTGTTCTTAAAAATTAAAACAAATCTCATATCCAAAGACTTTTAAATACAACACTGAAATAGCCCCAAAAACGTACTGTATCATGAGAAACTGGGAAAAATTCAAAGTACCTGGATGACAAACTGTAAAATATTCATTAAACTAAATGGATCATCTGAGGAAGCTAAAATGTTGGTCATCAAAATATGGTGGGTCCCCAAAAATATCAGTCAGCAGCATGATCTAGACTCTAAACAAGTTAACAAACAACCACACACTCACTTCTGACACAGACTGAAAGGAACAACTCAGCTACATGTGGAAGAAACAGCTCCATCCATAAGACAGAATTGAAAACATTTAATTGTACAGATCACAATACACACGAATATGAAATACACCCAGAAAACAGCTTCTTCTCTAATATCCATAATGACTGCTGCTATTATATATATGAACAACTAGGGAATTCAAACTGAGTATAAATGATCAATTTTCCACTTTAACTGTAGAAGTCTATAGATTTTAATCATATCAAGAAATATCTAAACCAGTTTTCACATCCATTAGTGTCACTGCCTTATCTGAAACTGTGATTAATTTGGATAAAGGAGCAGACTTTGAACTGGAGGGTTATGAGCTCAGGTGTATAATTCAGAGAAACAAAGGTGGAGGAGCAGTGGCCTCTGTATGTGGACAAATATTTGAAACTTAATGTGGTGACGACGGCAATTGATGATGTAATGATTGTGTAACAGTTGAAACCTGAGTAATAATCTACAGGTAGTAAAACAACATACTGTGTGAACCTGTTCTGTAGGATTAGCAGAACCACATCACATCCTGCAGCTCTCACAGACACATTTTCTTTTTTATATATAAATGACAGTGAATATAAAACAGTAAGTGGACTTCTCATTAGTGGCATCAGTGACCATCTTCCACTTTTTACAGTCTGTGATGAGGATTACAAGATTAAAACCTAAAAAAAAAGTTTGAAAAAAAGAACAAATCTACCCACAGATGATGTTTATATGTTGTTAATAATTTTCTGGATTAAAATGTGAATTTAGGCTTATTTTTAAAAGACTGCTAAAAGATGAATAATGATTAAATAAATTAAATAAATTATTACTTTTCCTGTTAGTACTTTTTCCTTAATAACTTTGAAACAGTAACATCTAGAGCAATATTTTCTTACAAGTGTTAGGTTTATTTTGATACCAACATTGTTTACACAGAGTTTGTATTTGCAGAGAAATACTCCATTTATTTTGTGCATGTCATTCTCCAGCATGGCGCTCAGAAAGCAGGCTTAGCAGTTTAAGGAGTTAGCTCACTAGCATTTCTAGCTAGCTCCAAGACTTAAAATTAAAGTGTTCTAAAAGTCAGAAACCTTCGCACTGAGATTACTGTCTGACTCCGGATTGCTGAGGCAGCACTCTGAGCAGACATGCCCAGAAATCTCACTCCACCTCCTCAAGCCCACCTGTGGAGGACAACGAGGCATTCCCAAGCCATCTGAGCGATATATGTTTCCACTGTGTCTTACATCTGTCCCAGGTCTCCCTTTTGAGGAGTTTTTCCAGTCAGGAGACTGAACCACCAACAGCTGCTTCCTTTAAATGTGGAGAATTTGAAGCTCTGTTGTGCTCTCTGAGTCCCTTGGGAACAACCACGCTCCTGGCTTCTGCTTCTGAGGGAGAGCCCAGCCACCCTTCAGAGGAAGCTCTGTTCTGTTCTATCATCAAGCTCATTCAATATATGTCCAAAACCCAACTAAACCCAGCATTGTATTTACATGTTTGCGAGGTTTAAAGAAAAAGATTTTCTTCAATGCAAAAATATGTAATTAATCTCAAGTGTACATGTGACCTAAGCTAAGGCATGAAACGTGAAGCTTTACTCTGTAAATTCTGTGAAGCTGTGTAAAGAGTAAAGCTTCACAGAGTAAAGCTCTGTGAAGCTTTACTCTTTAAATGTAAAGTCGCTCTTACTTCTCTGTTACTTCTGTCTTGGACTCTCGATTCTCACAGGGCACACATCATTACATTTGTATTTTGTACAGTGCATTAATTTAAATCATCACACACACTACACACAGTCTACACTACACACTGCCTTCGACTGTGGTGTGACTGCAGATTGATCTGCTTTTAATCAGCCTTCAAAGTTTCTTACCATTTATGAGGAGCAGGATCATCAGCAACGTCTTCATCCTCCTGTAAAAACCTCAAACAAACACAAAGTCCTTTAAATCTGCTGCTGACTGAACAAAAAAAAAAAAAACACTCAGCAATTTCTCTCCAACTGTAAGCACATAAAGAAAGTTCACTTTTGTTTTTAAGAGGAAGTCAGACATGAGACATGAAACTGTCCACTGTGAAAAATCTTTACAGCCCACAACTTCCACCTCAGTACTGACACAAGGTGTCATGGTCCTGGGTCATTTTGACCCAGTGTTTGTAGTTTTCTTGTGTTTTTGTATTTTGTTCTTTATTTATGCAATGGTTCCTAGGTTGTTCAGTTTAGATTTCCCCTTGTGTCTTTACCCCCTGTGTCCCCCTCGACATATCAAAGTCAAAAGTCAAAGTCAGCTTTATTTGTCAATTCTGCCACATGTACAGGACATACAGAGAATAGAAATTCTGTTACTCTCAAACCCTAGATGAAATAACAAATGAACAAACTTTGGGGTCCTTAGATGAAATAACAAGGCCATTTGAACATTTAAATATAAGAGAGTGATTAAAAAATGCAAGTAAAGTAATTAGAAAGTAAAAATTTAAATAAATACAATACAATTTTACGTATAACAAAAAAAGCTATACAATATACAATATTCAAGTAAGGGTAAATGACATTGAGTGTCCCCATGTGTCTGTGAGTCCCCATGCCTCGTTTCTCCTCCTTGTGTTTTATTCCATGCTTCCCCCAGCCCGTTATGTCTGTGCTCTCCCCGTGTTCTTTCCTCCCCTTCTGTCTGCGCCTCTGTGTACTTCCTGTTTTACTTTGACAGTCTCCTGTCAGTATGCGTCATGTTGTGTTTGCTCCTGCCCTGTCTCGTTATGATTATCTGTGTCAGTTGTGTGTTCCCATGTCCCTCGTTATCCTTCTGTGTATTTATGGCTGTGTCCCAATTAAGAGTCCGCACGCTTGAAGTACGCGCACTACGTACGGTGCGTACTATAAGTACGAGAAGTGCGGAATTGAGAGGCTTGTGAAATGGGACGGTCTAGCCCTTGTCGCGCTGTTCAGGTTGCCTAG